>JAZAVI010001404.1:0-17687 GCA_036326025.1 Chrosomus eos
CATATTATAATGTATAGTTGAGCAGACAAGCTAACATGACATGCAATTGGAGTCCACTGAAAACAAAAGTCTTAGCATTTTATATACAGTGTTTGAATTTGAAAGGATGGCATTAGGGATGGCTGATTATTTATAGTTGATAATTTTACGAACGTAAAATACTGTACAATTGTTTTCCTCAACCTGGTCTGCATGATATTTTGTAGTTAATTTTCCTTCATTTAATTTCTTGTGTAGCTAAAATATATATATATTTTTTTCTTCATATCCAACTTTTCTGTGCTGAAATCCTGAACGAAGGCCGAAAAGACTGAGATGAAGGAAACCAAATGTCTACACATTCCTCCAAGACTGCTGAAGTTCCTGTATGAACAACTTTGAAAAACAATGTAAAGTATTAGCTTTTGTCAAATCTCAAAATGAGACTTTAACTGAACATACCGATCACTCCTTCATCTAGGCGATAGACGGGGATCGGCACTTCCTCATCAAACAGATCCAGGATAATCTACCTGATGAACATCTACGTCCAGCCCTGAACCCTCTACCTGTGTCGGCACGGAGAGAACAACGACAACCTGGAGGAACAGCTGGGCCGTGATGCAGGCCTCTCGCCGCGAGACAGACAGGTACGGTAAACCGCAGACAGAACCATTACAGTACACGGTAACTAAATTTGAAACATCATGATGGTTTGGCCACATACTGTTCTCTCCCCTTTGTAGTTTTTGGTGGCTAAACCCAAGTTTGCAGTCCTACCAGGACCTGGTCCAATCAGTCCGGTGACTCTGAAGAATTGACTACACAATTCTTGGTGAGTGAGTTTTTCCCACCTAGAATCTTTGTTTTCTTTGTTTTGACACATTCTGTATGTCAGTAATAGTGTTTTGTATTTCTTTTACAGCCTTCATCTTACCTGAAGACAAGAAGAATACACTTTTCCCTTTTGTGTTTTTTTTTTTCCTTTTATATTTTAGTTTTCATGGAATTGTTGTAGATCTATAAGTAAATAAAAATATTTTTTAATCACAGAAGATTTGTTTGAAATGTTTTCAACAAGAGTTATCATTACACTGTTAACTAACAGAAAAGTAACAATTCTATTTGCTGTAGGTATATTGCCTAAATTTATCTGTTTTATTTTTACTGTAGGAAATCCATTTTAGGTTTGATGGAAGTGTCCGTAAATGGTAAAGAAAAAGTCAGGTAAATCTACGGAAATATCTGATAGGGTTTACGGAATTGTCCGTACAATAACGCAAACATTTACAGAAAATACGGAATTTTCCATTTTAGGTTTAACGGAAATGTCCGTCAATGGTACAGAAAAACTCATATAAATCTACGGAAATATCCGTTTTGAGGTTTACGGAAGTGCCCGTACAATAACGGAAAAAGTGCTGGTAATTAATTACCAGCACTTTTTCCGTTTTTTAACGGAATTTTTTTTAACAGTGCATATAAATTTGAAGGAATTTTCCGTATTTGTCTTTTACAGGTCATTTACCCGTATTTTGAATTACGCGTTGCATTGTGGGAACAAGAACCTGGCGCCGCGAAAAGTGAAAAGACGCAACCGCCATTACACACGCAGATGACCGCAGCCAAAGTTGCTTATTAAAGTCGGATTTCGGGTGTGTGGAAGCCATTCTGACACTTCTGTGGTAAAATACGAAATTTATGTTTTGCTAATGTCAAATAAGCTATTGACGTAACGTTATTTAGTTGTCATCTGGCATGTTAGGCAAATGAATGTCGGAGCCGTCGCGTTTGTCATTTTATGCATATCGTCACACATTAAACTATTTAGTTTACACTCGTGGAGGTTCCCTGATATATGTGTTATATTGTGCCCTCGTTGTAATTTGGTTTAATTACTTTTATTTGTCGAAAATGCGGTTTATTTCTTGACGAGCGCATCCGTTAACCAGCTGTGATTAAATGCAGTAGCAGCTAACGTTACTAACGTTAGTGTTTTTCGGAGCAATTTAATGCCTTCAAACAAAAGCTACCAGAGGAATCGTCAAGAAAAGTAAAGGCCATTAAGACTTGCTTGATTTAAAAGGCATGAAGATACAACGTGAAGATGCTGTGTGTGAAGATGAAGTAACTGTTACAGCTGGATCATGGAAAACACCACCAGTTTTTCTGCCAAATGAGGTAAGTTAACATTTTTTGCGTTAGACTTTTTTTTTGTTTTAGACGACACACACAAACACACTCACGCGCGCGCGCGCGACTTTAAACCACAAATAATGACCACGAAATATTAATTTACGTTTTACATGACTGCTGTCTACTCTTCTGCCTGTAACGTTAGTCATTCTTAAACGTTACCATATCCCTCCTCAGTTTGTTTCATTCATAGTTTTTCTGTTGTTTTCTTATCTATTGACATGACATTGCTGTTGTAGTTTGCATACCAAGCACCACCTGCATGCTGCTTATGGGTTTGTATTTTGTTTTATTACCATTTTTTTATTATTAATTACTACGAGTGTTTAATACGGGCAACACACATTCAAATTTAAAGTCTGAGGAAAAGTGTTGATAGAAAAAGGTGGTTGCTGAATACCCCCTTCAAAGATGTGTATGCTTACATGATCAGTAGAAATACAAATTGTATAGTGACGATTTAAACAACTATGTTTAAAGGGATAGTTCACTTTAAAATGAAAATTCTGTCATCATTTACTCACCCTCAATTTGTTTCAAACCTGTATGAGTTTCTTTCTTCTGCTGAACACAAAGATATTTTGAAGAATGTCAGTAACCAAACCATTAACTGAAGCCATTGACTTCCATAGTATTTTTTTTTTCCTACTATGGAAGTCAATGGCTACAGTTAACGGTTTGGTTACTGACATTCTTCAAAATATCTTCCTTTGTGTTCAGCAGAAGAAAGAAATTCATACAGGTTTGAAACAACTTGAGGGTGAGTAAATGATGACAGAATTTTAATTTTAAAGTGAACTACCCATTTAAAGCAGTTTTCTGAAGTGATCGTGTAATGTAATATCTTTATGATTGTAATATCATTTTGTAATATCTTTTTTGTTTAAGGTGGTGGACAATCAGGATTGCTGTCATTCAAGAAGTTATTATTGACCACATCTCTACCCCATTGAGGCAGTGAGCTACAAAATACCTGAAGAAAATGCAACTACAACTTTTCCTGGAGTTCATATAAAGGTAAGCAACACATTTTTAATTAAATGATTTATAGATTGTTATTGTGTTTCTGTTTATTTAGTTGAAAATAATTAAACATATTATAATGTATAGTTGAGCAGACAAGCTAACATGACATGCAATTGGAGTCCACTGGAAACAAAAGTCTTAGCATTTTATATACAGTGTTTGAATTTGAAAGGATGGCATTAGGGATGGCTGATTATTTATAGTTGATAATTTTACGAACGTAAAATACTGTACAATTGTTTTCCTCAACCTGGTCTGCATGATATTTTGTAGTTAATTTTCCTTCATTTAATTTCTTGTGTAGCTAAAATATATATTTTTTTTCTTCATATCCAACTTTTCTGTGCTGAAATCCTGAACGAAGGCCGAAAAGACTGAGATGAAGGAAACCAAATGTCTACACATTCCTCCAAGACTGCTGAAGTTCCTGTATGAACAACTTTGAAAAACAATGTAAAGTATTAGCTTTTGTCAAATCTCAAAATGAGACTTTAACTGAACATACCGATCACTCCTTCATCTAGGCGATAGACCGGGATCAGCACTTCCTCATCAAACAGATCCAGGATAATCTACCTGATGAACATCTACGTCCAGCCCTGAACCCTCTACCTGTGTCGGCACGGAGAGAACAACGACAACCTGGAGGGACAGCTGGGCCGTGATGCAGGCCTCTCGCCGCGAGACAGACAGGTACGGTTAACCGCAGACAGAACCATTACAGTACACGGTAACTAAATTTGAAACATCATGATGGTTTGGCCACATACTGTTCTCTCCCCTTTGTAGTTTTTGGTGGCTAAACCCAAGTTTGCAGTCCTACCAGGACCTGGTCCAATCAGTCCGGTGACTCTGAAGAATTGACTACACATTTCTTGGTGAGTGAGTTTTTCCCACCTAGAATCTTTGTTTTCTTTGTTTTGACACATTCTGTATGTCAGTAATAGTGTTTTGTATTTCTTTTACAGCCTTCATCTTACCTGAAGACAAGAAGAATACACTTTTCCCTTTTGTGTTTTTTTTTTCCTTTATATTTTAGTTTTCATGGAATTGTTGTAGATCTATAAGTAAATAAAAATATTTTTTAATCACAGAAGATTTGTTTGAAATGTTTTCAACAAGAGTTATCATTACACTGTTAACTAACAGAAAAGTAACAATTCTATTTGCTGTAGGTATATTGCCTAAATTTATCTGTTTTATTTTTACTGTAGGAAATCCATTTTAGGTTTGATGGAAGTGTCCGTAAATGGTAAAGAAAAAGTCAGGTAAATCTACGGAAATATCTGATAGGGTTTACGGAATTGTCCGTACAATAACGCAAACATTTACGGAAAATACGGAATTTTCCATTTTAGGTTTAACGGAAATGTCCGTCAATGGTACAGAAAAACTCATATAAATCTACGGAAATATCCGTTTTGAGGTTTACGGAAGTGCCCGTACAATAACAGAAAAAGTGCTGGTAATTAATTACTTTAACGGAATTTTTTTTAACAGTGTGTATACATACACACATACATACATACGTAAATATTTATATATATTTATACAGAAATTCAAGGGGGTAAAAATTATTTCTTTCTTTCTCGAAATAGAGTTTTGATTTCTAAGTGATCAATTTATGTATAAGTGTTTTCATGACTCATTATATTGAGTCTGAGTCATGACGATTGGGTGTAGGCCACCAGTACACGAGTGAATGATTTCACTGAGTCTCAAGTTCCACTTTTAGTGTCTAAGCAATTTGAAAAAACTGTAAAAGGACATGGGTCACAACTCTTTTTCAGTCGTTTTGTGTTTACTACTTGTAACAAATGGTAAGTAGTTTATTTTTATCATTTGGAACAGTTTTCATTTTGTGTTTTAGTAAAGCAGGTTTTGCACTTATATTATCTGGTGTTTATTTTAATATAGGCTACAAATATCTGCACTTTTTCTCCCTCAAGCTTTCACCTTAAAGATATGCTGCGGTAGGCTAGTAACGATATTTCGATTTATTAGGGTTTCGATATATTAATATATTTAGTTTTTTTAACATGCCACCATATGCATAAATGTAGTAGCTAAATCTATATTTATGCACCTAATAGACACTTTTATAAAAATTACAAAGCATTCAGGGTCCTTTTATAAATTCAATGCAGTATAATTTTTTTTAATGGTAATTTAAATCGTTCAAATAAGGTTTTGTTGTAGCCTATCGTGAAGATTTACTTTCCATGTATAATGTCTTTGTTATGAATGGAGATTCTTTCAGTAGGCTATAATTACCAGACTGAATCGTCAATACGCATGTGCATAATGCAGTTTTGCGGTTATTATAGACATGACTTTTTTTATGATTGCTTTTATTATTGAGCTCCTGAAATAATATAATCGCTAATGAATACACTATTGCAATACAATATTGTGAGTCCTATAGACCTTATGTAGCCCCGCCCCTTTTCAGCGCTGCGCTCGTTGTCTTTTGACTTCCGGTCTGTAATTTCACAGTGATCTTGCATAGGTGAATGAACGGCTCGTTTAAAAAAAATCCCGGTCGACATTTGTAAAGACATCTGCTTTACAATGCTTATGATAAACATTACAATGCTCATGATAACTTTTGTTAACTCTACAATAAGTAAATCCACTTCACCAGCTAATTACTCCTGGACAGCGATGCCATAGAGATACACAGAGCGATCACGAAACCGGAAGTTCAAAGACAATATTCTAAAGATGACGTCGCCCACGTTTCTCTCGTGCATAAGGTCTATATTGTTAGTTATTAACTGTCGACGTTTTAGTCAAGGATCTCTAAAAGCTCCACCACTGGGTAGCCTATCATACACATTTTTATTGAAACATTTAATCGTTTTGAATTCGACATATCATGATAGACCATAGCACATATACCACATCACATATTTCAATGTGCTCACTACTTTTTGTATTTTTCAATTATGAATGACTGTTCCTCTGTCTTTAAGGTGTATTTGATGCTGTGACTGATGAAGTGAAGTCGGTGTCAGTGATGGAGGGAGATTCTGTGACTCTAAACACTGATGTTACTGAACTACAGAGAGATGATCTGATACTGTGGATGTTTAACGTTAACCATTCAGACACTTGTATTGCTGAAATCCACAAACTCGTCATCTCTATATTTGATAATGATTATAAATTCAGAGACAGACCATCAGAAACCATCAGATCTGAACACTCTGGACTTTATAAACTACAGGTCAGAGTCAGAGGAGGGGTCACATACAGGAGTTTCACTGTTAGTGTTGTGATGGATTTTCTTTCCCTAAAATCTAACCTAAAATCTGACTATCTGCTTTCCTATAAGTCTTCTCTTAACGATACTTCAGACAAATGCTGATTTTTCAATCCTACACTACTCAAGCTCCCAAAGTGTCTACCGACATCTTTAGCTTCGAGTTTTCTGAACTACTCTACTCAAGCTCCCAAAGTGTCCGTCGACATCTTTAGCTTCGAGTTTTCTCTAATCCTAACTTCTCCAGCTGCGCAGCTTTTAAATGACAGACAGACTTCAGTAATTATCCCTCAAATGCTTTTAATTAACGGCCAGGAGAGTTCTCGAGCAATACTCAGAGAATCTCCCAAGTAAAAACAAGGCCGGTGGATCTCAGACAATTTCCATTGAGAATCCCACCGAAAACACGGAAACAACAGTTTTTATACAATAGGGGGTATGGCATAATGACATTAATTTGATTGGTTATTCATTCACAGTCTCTTCTGTTACTGGGTAGAGAATAATATGTTTTAACCATTACTTCATTTATCACAAGTTCTAACTTAATCATCCCTGTCTAGTCTCATTTCCCATATTTGTTATTTTTACACATAGTCATGGGTTCGACACATACACTCATAAGTCACAAGTTTTCAACTAAAGGGGAGACATATATTTCAAATTCAAGAGCATATGAATGTTAAATAAGGTTAATGTTAAAAACCTGGTTAGCTTAATATTCAGTTTAAATTTTCTATGACAGTGTTCATGGTGAGTAAAAACTGAGTAAATTATGCCATTTTACTCTCATCAGTCTGTGATTAAAAAAATCTTCACAGACTGAGATTTTTGTCCAAAAAAAAATATTTTAGCTTTTTCTCTCTTTTTTGGGTCTCTTTTCTCAGCTTATCTATCGATTCCTATCATCAATAGTGATTCTTCTGAATGTCCTTCATCATCATCATCAAGCCAGAATTGTTCACTGGTGTGTTCAGTGTTGAATGTGAGTCATGTGACTCTCTCCTGGTACAAAGGAATCAGTGTATTGTCCAGCATCAGTGTGTCTGATCTCAGCATCAGTCTCTCTCTACCTCTGGATGTGGAATATCAGGATAACAACACATACAGCTGTGTGATCAACAATCGCATCAGAAACCAGACCACACATCTGGACAGCAACTCTGTCACACATGTGAAGGTATGTGATATTAGAGTTTATGCACTGATATGGACTGTGTTTCCCAAAAGAATCTAAAGCCTAATTAGATTGTAGAGGCTATTGGAGCCAATGGTTTCTACAGTCTACTCGTGATCACGATGTGTAAGGCCTGCCCAATCGGTCCAACGACAGTTTCTGATAAGCGGGTGACGGTTTCCTGCATGTTCTGTCTTTTCAGTGGCAAAATAATTTAATTCCGATTAAACTTTTCTCTGACTCCATTTTATCAAGACCTCGAATTTAGGTTAGAATACCAACTGATTATTGGTCATTTTTGATAGTTTAGTTAAGCATCTGATTATTCTATTTAACTCTTGATTGAAATTACACCCGTTCATCCGAATTCCTATAACACTTTGAGTCTCGCACCGGCCGGGTATACGATCTCAGAAACACAAACTTGTCAGGTTTGGTCATTAGACTGAGGGAGTTTACTAATATTCTAGATGGCCATACTCTACTTACTCATTCTAGAATTATTTAGTCCACATAGATCTGAACACACTTAATTAAGGTAAGATTATATCTAACCAGAGGTCATGATCATTACCATTGAACCAAGATGACCAACTTAACTTAATCTAATGGCAACTTTTTATAACCATGCCGTATAGCTTTCCACGTACACTTAGTTAGAATTACGATAATCAGAGGTTGGGGCTCACCCCATTTAGATTGGTCTAAAAACAATAAACAGAAAACCCATTTTTAGCCTCTACAGCAAGTATACATGAGTAATGGCAATGTGTTAGTCTGAGCTCTAAAACATCAGTCGCGTGCCCCTCTGGACCGGAGGGAAAGAAGCTTTCCCCCAACTTCACTCTGTGGGGAGACAAAGGGCAGTTTGTGTTGTTCATATCTCAGGAGATCAAAGTATCTGAGCTTCTGTTTGTCTCACATATGCTTTTGTTAAATGCATCCCTAATCAACTGTCTGAACAATCTTATACATTTTATATGCTTGTGCGTTTGCAGATCAGTAAAAGGGGTAATCTGGGTCATTAAACAGGCGGTAGTTATTATCACGAATATGGCAGTTCACAAGAAACAAACAAACTCTTCTTTAGTTCCTTAAAAGTCCCCCCCTTTAAACCTTAAAAAAAATCTGGCAACAACGGTCTGGAGATGATTCAGTGGAATTGCCGTTTGGTGCCGCTTTATAAAGACAGCGCCAATTACTATTCATACTTGAACGCCATTCTCACACTTTGAGAACCATTGATATAAAGAGTAATGTAAATGAGTAGTCTCAGATAACACATACAGGTTGCTTTTGAAATTCAGATCTTTCTGAAATCTTCCACAGTCAATTACAACCATGAATGTTTTCTGTCTTTTACAGAACCGCATCATTCATATATCATAATATCAGTTTTTGCTGTGATTCTGGCTGGAGCTGTAGCTGTAGGTCTGAAATGCTGTTACAACAAGGCCATACAAGCTGGACAGGAAGGCAAGTATCTAATATGAAAAACAGCATTCAAGAGATCTTTTATATATACTTTGAGATTGAGGTTTTACTGCTTTGAACAATAAAGAAATTATTTTTTAAGCAGTTCAGACTGAAGAAGAGATTCATTATGCAGAAACAACATTTTGTGCACGCATCACATGGTAAGACACTCTGTGTACAGTAACAAACAAAATCTGTCTGCGGAAACCTTCAGCTGTTACCACAGGAGTCTTTTCGCTTACATATGTGATTGAGCAATAGATTTGTCTCGTGTTTTTTCCAGAAATCACGCAACATTGCAATAAAGGCACTGTATTTCTTAGTTTCTGTTTTGTTTGGCCACAAACAACAAGAAATGAAATTATAACTCTCAAACTTAAAGACTTTGGAAAAAAAATGGGGTTATAGGAATTTCAGTTCATTTTAATCTTTGCTACTTTGATTCACATTCAATTCAAACTCAGGAATTGAACTCAAATTTAAAAAGTATTCTTAATAAAGTTATGCATGCAGCATGTCTATATTTACTATTTGCTGTTGTTATAGTATTCATCAAGATCGAGAGGTTTCATTTATTATTTCAATTCAATCTTTCGTTCCATTTACTTTTTGAAACTTCCGTTTTCTTTTCTCTAAACTCAACACTTTTTCTCTGTTTACTTCATGTCTGTTTTCTTACAGATGCCTGATGGAAAAGATCACATATGTCCTCAAGATTTGTTATGAGTTGATGTGTCCCCTACTGCTCGAATAATAATAATGTACATATAATGCTGTATAATGATCGGTTTTGAAAATAAATATATTGCTGTCTGATGCAAATTTGGAGTTTGGGGTTTTCCTGGACTTTACTAAAACTATATACTAACAATGATCAGGTAGCTGTTAGTACTGTGTTCAGGTGCTTTAACACTGAACATATAATAGACTGCAATTTGATCCAGAATGATTTCACTGAACTTTTCCATCATGCTTTTATCTGTAAATGCATTTCCCATTGGGGAGGACATGTTTCCACAAGTGATTCAAGGATGAAATCTTCCAGTTTCACAACCTGTCAAAGTTTTTGCTCCAATTCTCCTTCACTGAAGCTGACTGCAGTCTGTCACTAATACCATCGCAAACAACTTTTGTTCATATCTTTGAAACTTTTAGTATTTATTCAAACGGAATCTTTAACAGTCTAAGATTGTAAAATTACTCTTAAAAAAGTATTGCATTACTTATTACTTTCTTAATCCCATATAAACAATTTGAACAATACAAGGATAGACATGGATAACACAGTCTCATCCCAAGAAGTCATATATTGACGTCTTGGGACGTCTTTTGACCATACGTCAATATCCGCCTTTTTAGGGTACCCTTAAACGTCGGTAAATGACGATCCTGGGACGTCATACAACTGACGCTTTACCTTTAACGTCAGTAGGTGACGGGGTAGGCTTAGGGGTAGGTTTAGGTCTGGGGTAGAGTTAGGATCCGATAACGTCATCTAACCGACGTTTAAGGGTACCCTAAAAAGGCGGATATTGACGTATGGTCAAAAGACGTCCCAAGACGTCAGTATATGACTTCTTGGGATGAGACTGCGCTGACATGGAACTGATTCTTTCAAATAAATAATATAAAATTGCATAAATTATTCTAGAACTGACCAGAAACTCTGGAACTGATTTGTAAGTAGGCTATTTAAAGGGAGAAAGTTACATTAAAAACTTAAATTTTCATAGACATTGATGTTAAATCAGGTATTGTTTTATATAGAATTGTTCTATAGTATTTACAGTGGGTTATTCAATACAAATACATCATAAGTAACTGTAATTAAATTAAAGAAAAATTAAGAATGATCCCTTACATACTTTACACCCATGAAGGAATTGCCAGAAATGAGACTGCAGATAGAAAGTTTAAATGATTTTCACTGTTCAAAGGTTTCTCAAGCAAATTTCAGGAGACTTGAGAACTGAAATAATTAAATGTTAAATAATATTGGAGTGTCTCAAATAAAATGAAATATCATAAGCACAGCTAGCCGTTTCCTTTTAAGTATTCTTGCAATATTATTGTGTTTTGGTTAGGCTATATAGCCTAATAAAGTTTAAAAAATAAATCTTCGATAAGCTATTTTCTATCCCCTGTGTTAGTTTGCCTATTTTAGATTTTAATATTATTATTAGCCTATATTATAATTTCAATAAACGGACCGGTTTACTTTTCGTTAAAAAATAATACTGCTCATGACTAAAGCACTTAAAAGGTAAACATGAAGTAACACTCGACATGTGGTATAGCTTCGTCACTGGGGTTAAAAATCGCGATCGCAGCAGATAGGCTTTAACTCATGACAAAACACTTTTCACTTTCATTTTAATGCGATTAGCTATTTCTTTTTCTCACCGTGGCTGTACAATACGTGTTGGGCGAACAAGCCTTAATTAAATTGTTGAGAAAACACGGTAGGTCATCAAGGCTACATGAATCAGGCTAATGTAAATTGTTTGTAGCCTAATGAAGCTCAAGCGCTTCATCGCATTTAGAATAATTTTCATTTTCACATTTATTTGTTTAAGAGATTTGACTTTCTTGCAGGCATAAACATGGAGCGCTCGATTCTTTTGATATTTTTATGGCTTTCATGTGGTAAGTTTTTATTGTGTTCTGTGTTAACCACAACTAATTCATTAGTAAAATTGCCAATTTAAAACTGTTGTAAACTATTAGCAGATGTCTAAAATGTGCCTATCTCTTTCAGGTGCAGAGTCAGATGAAATGACAGGAGATATCTACACTAATTTACCTGTAAACTTTTTAACTAAATTTACTTTAATTTACTTTATTTGCTTCTGTAAAAATGTCAAAGTGGTTTGGCTTTGATCAGGTTTTCTTTATTTTAGTTTTTATATTAATATTTTGTTCTTAATGGGTTTCTTGTGGTTTGCAGCTCCCAATTCCTAAAATTACCAGAGATTATGACGAATGTCCTTCATCAGTGACCAAATGTAGGGTGGTGTGTTCAGTGTTGAATGTGAGTGATGTGACTCTCTCCTGGTACAAAGGAAACAGTTTACACTCCAGCATCAGTGTGTCTGATCTCAGCAGCAGAATCTTTCTACATCTGGAGGTGGAATATCAGGATAACAACACATTCAGCTGTGTGGCCAACAATCATGTCAGCAACCAGACTAAACATCTCAACATTGCGCAAATGTGTCAGGCATGTGAAGGTACGTCAGCACATGAGTTGATGATAGGCATGGGGGAAAATATTTTTAGCTGTATGAATCTAAAGGACTGTTTCAATATTTATCATTTAAACAACTGGTTAATTTAGTCAGAATCTACTGTCAATATAATCAGCTGCTGCACCGAATATTTGTAATGAGACTAAGTTGGAAGGGTCCTATGATCATTAATAGGTTCATAATTTATTTATGGGGTATAGAACACGTTTACATGAGCCCAGACAAATGTGCCGCATGACCCACTTGAAAATATATAATCTAGCATGCTTAAGGCGGGCGTACACGGTGCGAATTCTGACGGTCGGAAGATCACTGCAGTCAAGCCAGCCTCCACCTCGAAATGAGCGGTCAAACTAGCCGCCCCTATATTTCTCTATGCGCTTATACACTAGGTATTACGGTAAGACCGTCAACCATTCTGAAACCATTCAGTCAACCATTCTTCCAGCGAAGGCTGTTTCAGTTAGTCCGTCCGTCCGTCCGTCCGTCCGTCCGTCCGTCCGTCCGTCCGTCCGTCCGTCCGTCCATCTATCTATCTATCTATCTATCTATCTATCTATCTATCTATCTATCTATCTATCTATCTATCTATCTATCTATCTATCTATCTATCTATCTATCTGATGTTGTTTTACAAAATAAGAGCCCCCAAAACTCATATATTAGGCTTACCTGTTGTCTCCATACATTCAGAAAATCATAAAAATAAAAGTCCTAATTTCCACAGACCAATTCCACCTCAGATGGAGAGGACACCTTCTCAACGTGTCCCTGCAAAGTTTCAGGCCTTCTGATGTTGTTTTACAAAATAAGAGCCCCCAAAACTCATATATCACCCGTTGTCTGCATACATTCAAAAAATCATAAAAATAAAAGTCCTAATTTCCACAGACCAATTCCACATCAGATGGAGAGGACACCTTCTCAAGGTGTCCCCTGCAAAGTTTCAGGACATTCTGATGTTGTTTTACAAAATAAGAGCCCCCAAAACTCATATATCACCTGTTGTCTGCATACATTCAAAAAATCATAAAAATAAAAGTCCTAATTTCCACAGACCAATTCCACCTCAGATGGAGAGGACACCTTCTCAAGGTGTCCCCTGCAAAGTTTCAGGACATTCTGATGTTGTTTTACAAAATAAGAGCCCCCAAAACTCATATATCACCTGTTGTCTGTATACATTCAGAAAATCATAACAATAAAAGTCCTAATTTCCACAGACCAATTCCACCTCAGATGGAGAGGACACCTTCTCAAGGTGTCCCCTGCAAAGATTCAGGACATTCTGGTGTTGTTTTACAAAATAAGAGCCCCCAAAACTCATATATTAGGCCTACCTGTTGTCTCCATACATTCAGAAAATCATAAAAATAAAAGTCCTAATTTCCACAGACCAATTCCACCTCAGATAGAGAGGACACCTTCTCAAGGTGTCCCCTGCAAAGTTTCAGGACATTCTGATGTTGTTTTACAAGATAAGAGCCCCCAAAACTCATATATTAGGCTTACCTGTTGTCTCTATACATTCAGAAAATCATAAAAATAAAAGTCCTAATTTCCACAGACCAATTCCACCTCAGATGGAGAGGACACCTTCTCAAGGTGTCCCCTGCAAAGTTTCAGGACATTCTGATGTTGTTTTACAAAATAAGAGCCCCCAAAACTCATATATCACCTGTTGTCTGCATACATTCAAAAAATCATAAAAATAAAAGTCCTAATTTCCACAGACCAATTCCACCTCAGATGGAGAGGACACCTTCTCAAGGTGTCCCCTGCAAAGTTTCAGGACATTCTGATGTTGTTTTACAAAATAAGAGCCCCCAAAACTCATATATCACCTGTTGTCTGCATACATTCAGAAAATCATAAAAATAAAAGTCCTAATTTCCACAGACCAATTCCACCTCAGATGGAGAGGACACCTTCTCAAGGTGTCCCCTGCAAAGTTTCAGGACATTCTGATGTTGTTTTACAAAATAAGAGCCCCCAAAACTCATATATCACTTGTTGTCTGCATACATTCAGAAAATCATAAAAATAAAAGTCCTAATTTCCACAGACCAATTCCACCTCAGATGGAGAGGACACCTTCTCAACGTGTCCCCTGCAAAGTTTCAGGACATTCTGATGTTGTTTTACAAAATAAGAGCCCCCAAAACTCATATATCACCTGTTGTCTGCATACATTCAGAAAATCATAAAAATAAAAGTCCTAATTTCCACAGACCAATTCCACCTCAGATGGAGAGGACACCTTCTCAAGGTGTCCCCTGCAAAGTTTCAGGACATTCTGATGTTGTTTTACAAAATAAGAGCCCCCAAAATCTCATATATATGCTGTTTTGTCAACAGACAAATTTCACCTCAGATGGAGAGGACACAATCTCACAGTGTGACTAACAAAAATACAATATATTCTGTTATTGATTTTCACATTTACATTTTTATTTAATTATTTACAAAATATTTAAAACTCTTAACTCTTTTCTTTAGTGAATATGCGAACAATTTTTTGAAATGAACAATGTATTTAGCAATATTATTTTACCAAAACATTTGACAGTAGCAAAATGTAAATAAAAAGATAAATAACATAAATGTAGTAATTCTGTTAACTTTTTAACAGATTTAACAGCACAAAATGCAGTCCCAATTATTGCGTCTGGCCCATTTCAGCTGCTTCTGAGTCATTCCCAGGCACTTTTCGTGGTACCATCTCTTGCAGCGGTCACACTGGATCTAAAATAAGTTAGAAATATTACTGAACTCCTACATACACATATGCATGTTTTAAATTGCTGCTCCTTATTACTTTCCAATTATCCTTTTAGAAATGAACCAAAAAACTTACCCACTTTGTCACACGTTGCCTACTTCCAATTACTTCTTTCTGTGCGCACATGGAACAGTGATTGGTCTCATCAAACACTAAAGTATTATAAATAAATAAATGGGTAACACAGATATAATGTTTAATGTACATGTCCATTTTAAAGGAACCATCTTACATCATCATTACATACATCGAAGAATGCACTTATTTATATATTTAACCAGCAAGATATTTTTATATAACCAGCGAGATATTTAAGTACTGTAATTACTAAATGTTGCGTTTAAACCGAGTTTTAAATGAATGAAAATACAAATGTGTGTAACTTGTGTCAAGAAATTATTTTTACTATTATTATTACATTTATACCCCTTTCATTTTCGTGAACCTATTTATGTCACAGTATATCTATTGTGTTGCTGTTTATCGGTATGTATCCTTTTATTTATTGCATTATGTCTACTTGCTTGCAATATTTCCATGCCTTAATCCACAGCATAGTTATCTGGAATCTTTTTTTTTATTTGCCAGGCTTGTTAACTTGAATTACTGGCATGTATTACACGTGATCACATTTCCTTTGGCCTGCTCTGCGAATGTCATCTTTATTTGTAATTTCAGTTTATCCCCTGTGTGTTTATGATTGCATGTACTGCATTAGAAGGCATTGCCAACAAACTATAAACACCCTCCTGTGGCATCAGTATTACTGCTCTGCTTTGTGGGTTTTTTTTTTTTTTTCTTGATAAATTATACATAATGCTGTTAAATAACAACACTCTGGTGTTATGGGAAAATTTGATTTTCATTGATTTACAGTGTTGATTTTCATTCGCTTTCAGTAAGACATTGAAACGACCATTTATTGGACTGTGGTCTGACAACAATTGACTAATGTGTGTTTTAACACTGAGAAGCAGCTGAGACATCAGAAGGAGCCAGGTTGAAACAGAGGTCATTCAATTTAGAACTTGTGGGTTTGTAATGGCGCTTTTCCACTGCATGGTACGCTCGGTTCGGTTCGGTACGGTTCGATTCGGCACGGAACGGTTTGGTTCGGCTTCGCTTTTCCACTGCGTGGTACGACTCGGCTCGGTACAGCACGGTTCGGTTCGCTAGCTCGGTTGCTTTTCCACTGCAGTTAGTACCCATTCAAATTGGGTGGGACTGATCGTTACACTGTTTGTAGGTCCGGTGATAGCCGTGTGCGGCTAAGAGCTGAGGTAGCTTCTACTTCTTGGAACACTTTTTCATTTTGTTTTGCCCCATCCAGCTCTCGCTGGACCCGCTCCTAGGCAACCAACGAGAGGATTGTCTGCACCTCGACCACGATTCAGCCATTTCCTTTTTAAAGTGTTGATCTCTTCTTTTTTTTCAAGTAAGTAAAACACAGGTGCTACCGTGTTGGCTGTTGTCTACTGGTTATATGACTCTGTATAGCGGTCTCGTGTCGCAAATCCAATGACGCTGGTAGTGACGATTCTGTCTGTCTGACCAATCAGTGATCTGCAGTGTTTCACTTCACATTTTAGTACCGGTACGGTACGCTTGGAACCTCAACAGATCAGGTACCATTTAAAGCTCGCCGAAGCGCACCGTACCGTACCGTACCGTGCAGTGGAAAAGCACCACAAGTGAGCCATACCGAACCGAACCGTACCGTACCATGCAGTGAAAAAAGCGCCAAAGCGTGCCGTACCGAACCGAACCGTACCGTACCATGCAGTGGAAAAGCGCCATAAGAATTAACTCAGCAGGATTAGATCACCAACCGATAAACCTTCCCTTGTTGGAAAATTTGATTTTCAAATTTATTTTCAGTGTTTTATTTTCATTCGCTTTCAGTAAGACATTTGAAACGACCATTTATTGGGCTGTGGTCTGACAACAATTGACTAATGTGTGTTTTAACCTGAGAAGCAGCTGAGGGGAAAACAGAAAAGGGGCCCCGGTTTAAACAGGGGTCATTCAATTTTTGAACTTTTGGGTTTGTAATGGCGCTTTTCCCCTGCATGGTACGCTCGGTTCCCGGGTTTGGTTTCGGTTCCCATTCGGCCCGGAACGGTTTGGTTTGGCTTGCTTTTCCACTGCGTTTGGGACGACTCGGCTCGGGGACAGCACGGGTTTGGTTTTTGCTGCTCGGTTGCTTTTCCCCTGCAGTTAGTACCCATTCAAAATTTGGGGGGGAAAAAATCGGGTTTCCCCTGTTTTTTAGGTCCGGGGGATAGCCGTTGCGGCTAAAGTGAGGTAGCTTTTATTCTTGGAAAAACTTTTTCATTTTGTTTTGCCCCTTTCCCGCTCCCCGCTGGACCCGGGTCCCAGGCCCAAACCCAAAGAGGGATTTTTCTGGGACCTCGACCACCCATTTTTAGCCCTTTCCTTTTTTAAAAATGTTGATCTCTTCTTTTTTTTCAAGTAAGTAAAAACAAAGGGGGTACCCCTTTTTGGTGTTGTTTCTGGTTATATGACTCTGTTTTTAGC
>JAZAVI010001405.1:0-26459 GCA_036326025.1 Chrosomus eos
GTTAGTTGTTAGTTGTTAGTCTGCAAAATTATATTGAAACTGATGCTAAAATTTCCTCTTTTGGTACTGTTACTGAATACAAATCACATAACATCCTGAATCACATGTGCACTACAGTTAGTAAAGAGAGGGATTAGTGCAGGGAATGTAGTGAATGACTGCAATTTCCATGCTCTGTAGAATCAGACTAAACATCAGTATCATGTACATATTTTAAAACCTTTAAAGCCTGACATACACACTAATATTCAGAAAAATCGTTTTTTTTTTTTATAGAAATTTATTGGACCATCAGACAAAATATGTTTTTTAAAACAACTTTTTTAAAGTATCATATTCAATACATCAGGCTTTTATGGGTCATGGTATAATATGAGAATATGAGGCTTACACTAAAAGTGCATAAAATGCATTCAGATGCCCAAACTGAGCAAAAATGTTTTGTGCAATAATTTGGTGCAGTTGCTTGTGTTTATAACAGACTACTCACATAAAGTGTTTTAGTTTTGTGAACAAAGCTCTGTAGTTTTGATTGTGGATGGGCAAATCATATATGCAATACATGATGAATGAGAGATACAAATAAACGTTCCTCAAAAGCCTGTGTATCATAATTGTATTACATTTTGCATGATTTTTTGACTTTAAAATATGTATGGATAATCAAGTACATGTAAGTTGCTTAAGTCCAGTGTTCATCTTAAAATATCATTAACAATATAAAAGGTATTCTTACTTTAACTTGATTAAAATCAGTCAAGATTTCACTGCAAAAGACACGTGTACCACGACCTAAAGGTAGACATTTTTAGAATTATGGTAAAAGGCATAAGGCAACAGAAGTCATGTAGTAGATTGCAACAACAGGGTTTTCATCAAAGTTTTGAACAGGTTGATAATTTAAATGCCTTAGAAATGTATGTATCAATTACGATACAGCAGGCTTATAGGGTTAAGCATTCAGAACCATGGGCAAACAAACAAGAGGATTATTGCACATAATGCAAAATAGATCAAAAAGTTTTAATACTGTTTTATTGTCACTATATTTGATCTGGTCTCTACATACATTAGTTGATCAGTGATTTGATTTGATTTGATTTGAGAGTGAATAGACACTTAAAATTCAGATATGTATGGATTCTGTTTTACGCTCCTTTTTGGAGCTTGAAATTTTTCAACCTATTTGACTTTCAATGTATGGACAAAAGCAGCTGAAGGATTATTTAGAATATATTCTTCTGTGTTATGCAGAAGAAGGAAAATCATACAAGTATGGAATGGTATGGAGTACATGATGACAGAATTTTCATTTTTGTGTGAACTATTACTTTCAGGATAGTTCTGTAGAGAAAATAGTAATAAATATAGAAATAATGCAACATGAATTATCAAATGCAGAATTATCACAGCAGAACTGCTGTTTTTTCATGGTAATAGTTTAATACTGCATATAAATGCATTGACACACATACACATGTACAGTGAAATGGCTTAGCAAAGGCTTTAGGTGTGGAATATTTAACTCATCTACTATCTGTCCGACCAATACAGCTTTGAACCCATAATTCCGTTCCTAGATGTGATGACTTCCCCTCTGGTCTGTGGGGCAGCATTAGGGTAATCCCTGGGGGCTTTCACCTGGCACGCTGGTGAGGCTTAACTGTAAACCACCAGCAAGGCCCTTTTTCCATACCACAGACTCAACAGCCTTGGCAAACAGTCCCAGCCGTGGGAGGGGTGAACCGGCCAATGAAGTGAGGATGGGCGACCAGGCCACCGGATGAGTGGTTTAATCTTTGGCCAGGTTTCAGCTCAGTCAGCAGCTTTTGTTTAAAGCGTTTCTCAGTGGACTATACTGTGAGCAGAACTATTACAAAAGTTTGGGGTGAAAGGATGTTTCATGTCAGGCCTGGAGAGAAGATGCAAACGTCTGTATCTTGCAAGTACCTGTATCTTCTAGTCTAGATGCTGTTTATGGCCTCCATCCCATCCATTATTTGTTGATATATTATCAATAAGGTAATGAACAACATGTTCTGAATATAACATGTTTGCATATTGTCTACTAGACTTATTTCAAGACAAAAATATACTGTTGTTTAATTGAAACATCTGTTATTTGAAGCTTTTTAAAATAGCTTTTACATTGTTCTTTCAGCTCATAGGTACTGGTCTCTTAACCTCGGTTGAGGAGACCATTTTACATTCCAGAGCTCCCTCCACGAGGAACTTGTATGCCCTGAAGTGGAGAGTGTTCACTTCTTGGTGTAGTGTTCGTGAGCTGGACCCAGTTAACTGCCCAGTTTGTACAGTGTTAAAGTTCCTGCAAGAGCGGTTTACTGCAGGTCTATCCCAGTCCGCTTTAAAGGTATATATGTGGCGGCCATAGCTGCTTACCACATTCCTTTGGGTGGAATGTCTTTGGGGAGAAATCCTTTGGTATCTCGTTTTCTCCGTGGTACTCTGAGGCTGAGGCCTGCAGCCTCCAGGCCATTGTTCTGCAAGGCCTGTCCCTGGCTCGAGCCTATTGAAGAGTTTCCGGCCAAGTTTCCGACCGTAAAGCTTTGTTCCTCCTCGCTATCACTTCTTTCTGCATGTTGCACCAAATAATAGAAGATCTGCAAGCCTTATCTGTTTTATCTTCATGCTTGGACTTTGCGCCTGGTATGGTCAAAACGTTTCTTTACCCTAGACCATGCTATGCTCCTAAGGTCCCCACAAAGTGGCTAGATCTATAATGCCGCAGGCCTTCTGTCCTCCCCCCTTCTATGATCCAGACCAATAAAATAATAATCTGCTGTGTCCAGTTAAAGCACTAAATGCTTATGTCCACAGAGCTGTCGTGTGGCGTAAAACTGAACAGCTGTTCGTATGGTTCAGGCCCCCCAACAAGGTGTCCCCAGCATCAAAACAGAGAATGAGAAAGTGGTTGGTTGAGATCTCACTTGCTTGTGAGTCAGTCAGAGAGCCTTCACTTATGGCTGTCTTTTCCCACTCTACTAGGAATATGGCAGCCTCTATGGCCCTTATGTCAGGAGTTGCTCTCCAAGATTATTGTGATGCGGCAGGGTGGTCCTCACCGCACACATTTGTAAGGTTCTATGCTTTGGACCTGGACTCTACACCAGAGTCCAAGGTGTTCTTTTCCTAGTGCTGCTGCTCGCAATTTCACACAGGACAGTCACTTGTCGCTATGGAGGCGTTGGTACACTCTTAAAAGAAATGGTTCTATTTAGAACCAGAAATGGTTCTATCACCCGCTTCATATATGGAACTCCAAAATGGTTCTATATAGAACCATTTTAATGGGTTCCATAAATAGAACCCCAAATGGTTCTTTGAATCCAAGTTAGATGGTTCTTTATAGAACCATTTAAGGGTTCTATATTATTAAACCATAATATGATATTTAATAAAATTATTATTAAATTATTATGAATACAAAAATATAACCAATCCAGAAAATTCCAAAAGTTTAAATTTATTCAATTGATTATACAAAAATATTAGTGTCACATTTAAAATTGCACATCTGTATACTCTGTATTATACAGCAAAACATTTTTTACATTTAAGATGTTAAATTACATTCAACCATTTAGTTTGAATTTAATTTAAGCAATTTTCACTTTGCAATAAACATACATAAGCTTGTTTATGTACTGTATGTACATGTACAGTACTTAACTTTTACATGCATCTCTGAAATGAGGAAAAACAAATCTTTGATTTCATATTTTTGATATTCGACAATGCAGATAAAAAACAATACATGAACAATTAAAACATCTAAATAAACAGCACTACAACTTACACAAGTTGACAGTACATTTTTTAGTACAGGTATTGGTGTTCTTGTGTCATGCTCATGTTTAAGTTTATGCATATATTTTTGAATAAAAGTCATTGTGTGACTGCAAACAGGCATTCCACAGCCTTTGTCATGTCAATGTCTGCCTCCATGATAATGCTGACACTTTCAGTCTTGAGGGGATCAGGACAGCCGTTAAACAGCATGGTTGATGTAGGACCTTTGGGTTCCTGTAAAACAAACATTTCACCTTTTGAGTGCCTTTCACCAATTAACAGAAGTCATCAAATAGACCTAAAATTAATGTTGGTAACCGAACAATGCTGCTACCCATTCACTTAAAATTATATGGACACAAAACCAATGCAGCAAGTCAATGGCACCGCCATTGTTCGGTTACCATCCTTCAAAATATCTTTTGTGTTCTGAAGAAGAAAGTCATAAAGATTTGAAATGACAAGAGGTGAATAAATTATGACAATTTTCATTTTTGGATAAACTATTCCTTTAATACTTTCATTATTGTAATACATGTTTTCACTCATACAATTTATAGAAGCTACAACCTTTACATTGACAATGCAACTTTACACTGGGCATGGAACAGATAGGTTGGATGGGGAAAAATATATGGTGTTACCTTCTGTGGTTTCCTCTTCCTTCCTTTTTTTTGCACTCCCTATGATGTTTTGGGCCATTTCATTAGATGTTTCCATGTTCTTCACCAAGTCTGTTCGAAACCTCATCGTCATTTCATGCAGCATCTTTAAAAAATACAAAACATTTGTTTACTTCCAGTGCTTATATCCAAATTACACACTTTCAGCCAAACAAGTTCCTTAAAGTTAGCATGAACTGGAGGTTGCAATTGACTACCATATAGTGATGTATTTCGAGAATGTTCAATAAGAAAAATACTGGGCATGGTAAAGTAATCAAAATTATTACATGCCTTGAGTCTCACTGCTGGCCAAGGTTTGGCAACAAATGAGCCCTCATTCTCACAGGGTTCTTGTCTGTTAACATGAATACAATGATGAAGTCTTTTTATACAGGATTTTCATTTTACTTGCCACAATATACAGTCTGTTTAAACTTCAAAACAATGATACATACCGAGTACAAGATATTTGAGGCACTTCAGTTTCCAGGCTGTTTGAAGAAAAAGAAAAATATAAATTAAGATAAGGATTTTAAGCTTGCTTTAAGTCCGTTTAAACGTCAAAACAATGATACATACCGAGTACAAGATATTTGAGGCACTTCAGTTTCCAGCCTGTTTGAAGAAAAAGAAAAATATTAATTAAGATAAGGATTTTAAGCTTGCTTTAAGTTTGTTTATTTAGCATCAAGTCCGTTTAAACGTCAAAACAATGATACATACTGAGTACAAGATATTTGAGGCACTTCAGTTTCCAGGCTGATTAAAGAAAAGAAAAATATAAATTAAGATAAGGATTTTAAGCTTGCTTTAAGTTTGTTTATTTAGCAACAATGTTTAATATTTAACAACACAGACTTACTTTTTTAACTTATTAAGCTCTTTTTGTCAACCGTCGTTACCTGGGGAGAAATAAAACAGAGCATAAATAACACTTCACAAACCAACTATGCAATGCATTAAACACACCTACACATTTAGCCATGTGCTATCATCACTTTAATCCAGCGCATGCATCAGTAAACCACAGTAAACGATGTTATGAACGCTGCACTGACTGCAACCGTGCAGTTTTAATGGAGACCGGCCGGAAGTTCTCAACTGTAGCGGTGTCCACCTGCTGAGTTTAGCTCCCACCCTGATAAAACACACATGAACAAGCTAACGTTAATCAAGATTTTCGGGATTACTGAAAAGTAACAGTCTGATCTGGGTTGGAGCTAAAAACTGCACGAAAGTGGACCTCGCGGGCCAAAGTTAACAGTTAAGAACGAGCGTGCGCTTCATTGAGATTAAAATTCACGCTTCTGTCTCGAAGCTCGTCTCCTTATAACACAGCTGTCTTATTGTTATTGACCATTTCATTAACTATAACAAGGAAATAATGGGAGATTGTAACTTTATTACTTTAAAAACCGGAGCAAATTCAATTTAACAGGGCTTTCTGAACCTACGGCTGACGAAGCCTATCGGCAGTGTTTTTAACTGAGGTGAAAAATTCCATTTTGCTTCTAGTATCAGTATTTAAGACAAGGACTATATACTCTAACCAATAGAAATATTAACTGCAATACTAAATATTTCAGTAAAATGATTTCAAAAATGTAAAAACTTAACTTACCTGAGGGTATGAACGGGCAGAAATGGCGGACTCCTCAGTTTGAAAAATTAACTGTCACTTGTAGGTTCTTCTTCGCCAATCCACCAATAGGAATTCAAGGATGATGCAACGCATATACGCCACCAGAGGGCATTTTTACGATTATTATTTTTAATGTTCCCTTCAATAGATTAAAAGTTAACCATCACTATATGGTACACACAAAATAAAGAAAACACTTTGGTTGTTTATTATTAGGCCTATAATGTTTTATTACAAAATGATTGGTAAAAAAGGCGAACTTATAATGTATTAGGTAATATAAGTTGCATGCTAATGTACAAACGTGCATAAAGAAATCTCAAATCATACATTGACTAGAATGTATTTTTGTTAACTCTGGTTTTTGACTACACCAGTCATTCTCATGGGTCTTGACTCAAACAGCTTTGTGAATGTGTTGTGTATAATTATTGTGTAACATGAATCTTTAGTTTACACTTCAGTCATAAAACATGAATTATAGAACCATTTTAATAAAAAAGGTTCTTTGCTCTCCAAGGGTTCTACATAGAACCATTTTGTCGTTAAAGGGTTCTATTTGCCAAGTACGGAACCCCAGGGTTCTATATAGAACCTCGAGGAACCCTTTTTTTTAAGAGTGTATAGACATTCCCACAGCCAGCGTCAATCGACGCAGCGCAAGCTCCCTTAAAAGAGAACGCCTCAGTTACGTCTGTAACCTCGGTTCCCTGAAGAGGGAACGAGATGCTGCGTCACCTTGCCATACCTCCTAAGTGATTGTCAGCATCTTACTTCAGACTATTAACGTTAAAGAGGTGTGTGAACTCGCAAGTACGATGTCAGGCACTGTAATTTGCTCTGGCCCCCTTCCTGTTTGAAGGAGTTATGAGATAGTTAGTAGACTGTCCTCACTAAATGGCTGGCTGTCTAAGTGGTGTCCACAAAATAATATAGAATTCATAGACAATTGGAAAAGTTTTTGGGGCAGACCTGACCTGTTGAAAAGAGATGGTATTCATCCCTCCTGGAGTGTGCTGCTCTTCTCTATAGTAATATGGCACATAGGGCCCTATTTTAACGATCTGAAACGCAAGTGTCAAAGCGCAAAGCGCAAGTAACTTTGTGGGCGGAATTTTCCCGGCGCAGTTGCTATTTTCCCGGCGGGATAAATGACTCTTGCACCCGACGCAAGTTTAAAAGGGGTTGGTCTGAAGTAGCTTCATTATTCATAGGTGTGGTTTGGGCGTAACGTGAAATAAACCAATCAGAGTGTCATCCAACATACCCTTTAAGACCAGGTGTGCATGTTGCATGGCGGATTGTTATTTTTATGGCGCATTTACCAGGCGCGCTTCAGAATCGGTTCACAGCCGAGGAGATCGATGTTCTCGTCAGGGCCGTAAAAGAAAGAGAATTGACATTGGGGATGGGACAAACCCACCCAAATCAATAGAAAAAAATATGAGAAAGCTCAACTTAACTGGTAAGTTAAAGAGTAAGGTTTTTAATGTACTTACATTATGGTAAAGGTGATTTTGCAGTCTTCAGATTTTTTTTTCCCTGGTTCTTGACGGACAAACTAATTTGTCAGATGTCCTTATATACGCATGTATACATGTATATGTCTTGACACTATTGGGAAAACAGGTCTGATCCGTCATTACTACAATTTGCCTGAAAATTTTGGATAAATGTGTAAGCTAGATTTATGCCTATTTTTTCACATCTTCATGGACACCACAATGATTTCCCTCGTGTGGTAATAGTGGCCTAGTTTACCGACGTGCGTCTGTGGAGGGAAAAGCCCGCTTTGCGCGGGTGCAAAATAGGAATGATACTTGCGTCAACAAAGTCATTTGAGCTGGGTGCAAGCCCATAGTCTTAGAGCTCAAACATGACAATCTGGGGCTCAGGTCAGGAAGCAGAAAAACTGGCTAAACCAACCATCTGCCACCTGTCTCACGTCACCAAGGTCAGATAAATCCCATCACATAGAGACTCTTTTACCTAGATATCATCATAGAGAGACTGTGTGTGTTCCCCAAATTAGGAAATACAAAAAACGTACAAACGCATCTAAGGGTAAATTTTTTATTGATGTTCAACAAATAAAAAACAAATATAATACAACTGAACAAATGATAAAGCTTGGGTTGCTGAATATTCAATCCCTTACTTCAAAAGCACTTATTGTTAATGATATGATCACAGATTATAACCCAGATGTGCTGTGTTTGACAGAAACCTGGCTAAAACCAAACAATTACATTACTTCACCCCCCAAGATTACGGTTATAAATATGAACCTTGTATGAAAGGCAAAGGGGTGGTGTTGCTGTAATTTATAGTAATATTTTCAGAATTACTAAGAAGTCTAGTTTCAAATATAATTTGTTTGAAGTGTTGGTGCTTAATGTAACAATATCTAGCGTAAAGGATAGATCACATTTGAGATTTGTGCTGGCTACTGTATATAGGCCACCAGGGCACCATACAGACTTTATCAAAGAATTTGCTGACTTTCTATCAGAGTTAGTGCTGACTGCAGATAAAGTCCTAATTGTTGGTGATTTTAATATACATGTAGATAACAAAAGGAATGCATTGGGATTGGCATTTAAAGACATTATTAACTCTATCAGAGTTAGACAACATGTGTCAGGACCTACTCATTGTCGTAATCATACTCTAGATCTAATATTACATGGAATCAATGTTGATGCCATTGAAATTCTGCAGCAGAGCGACGACATCTCATATCATTATCTAGTCTTGTGTAAACTTAATTTAGCCAAGGCTGCAAAGCCGACTCCGTGTTGCAAATATGTTAGACCTATCATTTCTGCCACTAAACATTGCTTTATCAATAATCCTCCTGATCAGTTTCATCATCTCAGCATCCCAGATAGCTCAGAACTCGATATTGCGACAGAAACTTTTAACTCTCTCTTTTCCAGCACTTTAGACACAGTTGCTCCTTTGCACTTGATTGATTGCACAAAGATGATTAAAGAAAATAGTCCAACGTCATGGTACAACAAGCACACTTAAGCCCTTAAGAGAGCAGCCAGAAAAATGGAGCGAAACTGGAAGAAAACAAAACTAGAGGTATTTCGCATTTTATGGAAAGAGTGCACAGTTGCATACAGAGAGGCCTTAAAAACTGCTAGATCTGCTTATTTTTCAACCCTATTAGAAGAAAATAAACAGAACCTAGGCATTTATTTGAAACAATGGCTAAACTAACGAAAAATAAAGCTTCAAGCCCAGACGTTTCCAAGCAGCAAGCAGCATAATGACTTTATGAACTTTTTTACTTACAAGATTGATAATATCAGGGATAAAATTATAACTAAGCAACCGTCTACTACAGTATCGCATCAGACAGTGCAGTGTAGTCTCACTGATGAAAAATTTGATTAATTCATTGCAATAGGAGAGGGTGAATTTTATAAACTTGTTCTGGTATCTAAATCGACAACATACGTTAGACCCTATACCTAAGCTATTGAAAGAGATGCTTCCAGAGGTCATAGATCCTCTTCTTAATATCATTAATTCACCTTTGTCATTAGGATACTTTTAAGCTGGCTACGATTAAACCGCTTGTTAAAAAAACACAACTTGATCCTCCAGAATTAATCAATTACAGGCAGTAATCTCAAATCTACCTTTTCAGTCAAAGATACTAGAAAAGGCAGTATCTTCTCAACTATGTTCCTTTTAAGAAAGAAATGGTATCTGCCAGGATTTTTAATCAGGATTTAGACCGTATCATAGTACTGAGACAGCTCTCATTAGAGTCACAAAAGATTTGCTCTTATCACCCGATTGTGGTTGTATCTCGATCTTAGTGCTGCATTTGACACTATTGACTAGTGATGCAACATTTGAACCGAGGCGTCTGAGCTTTTGCCGATAAAAAATGGGTGTGCCAGATGAAGCCGCGATTCGAGGCTTGCGTTGTTAACGTGAAAATCATGTGACTATGACAAACGAGGGCCCAGTCTCAATTCGCATAGCCTACTATCCGTCCTAAACAGTATTCAAAAATAGAATTAGTACGTCCCAAATCGTAGTATGTTGAAATGTTCCAAAGATACCCGGATGTTCTACTATTTCCGGTCATAATCCGAAGTGCACACTCTGGCTGCGTTCCAGTCCAATTGTCATGCCCTTCACTCACTAACTTCCCTCCGTCTCGTTCACTCAGATGTACATCATTGCTTACGTTGCATGAGTGCCCACTACTGGCAGAAACTGCAATGGGCTGAACTGGAACGTCCTAAGCCCTTGATCACTTGGAATCAGCTATGGAGTTGATTTATTATTTAAATTTGTTTCCCTTTAAGAATTTGTTTAATGCAGCATCCAAATGTATATAGATGTGTTTGGGTTGTTTTAAATTTAAAATATCATAATTAATATATCATAGAGTTGTTTGTGGTGGTGGTGATTAGACGAGATTTGCGGTGACGTCACAATCGTGTTGCATTGTGGTATATGGAGCTGCCTGAAGTGTACAAATGAAGTAGACTCGCTCCCTCTGTCAAAATCGAGGGAATGAGGGTCTGTCCATATAAACTCCCCTCGTCCACTTCACGAAGTGGAACGCACTTCAAAATGGCGGCAGGGATTCCCCCGAGGGGAAGAGCTTAGGGAAGTTTGCAAGTGCGTGTCTAAAAGTGGACTGGAACGCAGCCTATAACGGCTAATATTGCCCACAACCCATCGTGCGTTGAACGAGGATTCGGTTAGAACTACAAACATGAGTGAAAAGTGTTAAAAAACTACAGACATGGAGGACGCGCAAGTTCGGCGGTTATGTAGAGAGGTTTACATAAAGGGGTTTGAGTGATTAATTATCAGTGTCTAACCTGATGAAAATGTGTAATTCAATGTTGTCTACATTATATTGAATCTGCAGCAGCATTATGAACTTTTGTAAAGATACGTTTCGCCATTACCTTTTAAATGCATCATTATATTCAAATTGCAAACACATGAGGAGAGTTTCCGCATGAAAGACACGACTGGCAGATGAACGTGCTCTCCGAAATGGTAGGAAATCAAATTAGATTGAATGGAGGATTTTAACTGTGACAAGGTGAATGACAGGGCAGTTTACGGAGACAGGATGCACGCAACAGATCTGTCCATTAAAAGATGACTTGATAGTAGGTCCCAAAGCTTGCCTACTCTTTTGCTACACACTCAAAAGTATGTACTTTGTCTTCACAAAAAGAGTACATACTTTTAGGTCGTAGTATAAGTAGGCGAATTGGAATTGGGTCGAGGCCTCGTTTTGTGTGGATACGTCATCAGTTCGGTCTGAGTGTCACTTCCGGATAAAGGGGGTTTGAAATCATCAAATCATAATAAATACATAGACGCCCTATACATAGTCCCTACACGTCGTCACAACATATGGGCATTTGCCGACCCGGCGCCATTTCTGTGGGCAGAACACATATGTGACCCTGGATGACAAACCGTCACATGGGTCATTTTTTTTTTTTAATTTAGATGTATACATCACATGGAAGCTGAATAAATAAGCTTTCCATCGATGTATGGTTTGTTAGGATAGGACAATATTTGGCAGAGATACAACCATTTGAGGGTGAAAAGAATCGAAACATTGAGAAAATCGCCATCGCCAATTAAAGTTGTCCATTTATGTTCACGATTGTGCTGCATTCACTCACAAAAATAAATGTTTTATATATTTATGGTAGGAAATTTACTAAATATCTTCATGGAACATGATCTTTACTTAATATCCTAATGATTTTTGGCATAAAAGAAAAATTGATAATTTTGACCCATACAATGTATTGTTGGCTATTCCCACAAATATACCTGTGCTACTTAAGGGTACAATATGTAGGAATTTTTAAGTAAAATATCCAAAAACCACTAGGCCAATATTATATATTTTGTTTAGTTGTTTATTTACAATATCCCAAATGTTTCCAACTATTTGTAAATCGTGAGAAAATTGCGATTTTAACCAAGGAAACGGGGCATGTGAGCAGGGGTGAGGAGTCGCCAGTCAATATCCGCGTTACCCCGGTTTCCGCTCGTGCTGCAATAGTAACCATGGCGAGATTATATTTAAAGATTATAGACCATGGCAAGCAGACTTTGGGACAAAAAGATGCCTAAATTGAAGATCAACATCTTTCGAGATGCCAAGAGCTCCACGTCCGCGACTAACTTCGACTTGACAGAGACGCTAGTGCTACATGTAGGCTACTTTATTAGACAGGTGAGCAAATATACATAAAACTAATCAATGTTATTTAGTTCAACATGATGAAATGTTAGAATATGATCTGTATGTTATTCTAATGTTGATCTAGCTTAACTTTACTTAGTCTCATACAGCCAACAAACAACCCAACTAACAACATTCCACCCATTATGCCGTTTAATGTGATAGTGTAACTGTTAGAGCAAGTGAAACAGCGCTGTGTTAAGTTTAATAAACTGACCTGTGTAAGTATTCAGCTTGTAGTTCGGTAGAATGAAATGTCCTTATTCCTTTATATCAGACTCGCGTTGCGTGTGGCGCTGGTATACATGCTGGCTAGCAAAAATGGTTAACTATTGTGTTTGTGCGGGATGTACGGATACATCAAAAATGGGGGAGAGGCTCCACAAGTTCCCCAAGGACAAACGGCTGATTCGTGCCTGTAATGGCGCTTTTCCACTGCATGGTACGGCTCGGTTCGGTTCGGTACGGTTCGACTCAGCGCGGAACGGTACAGCTCGCTTCGCTTTTCCACTGCGTGGTACGGCACGGTTCGGTTCGCTTTAGCTCGGTTGCTTTTCCACTGCAGTTAGTACCCCTTCAAAGTGGGTGGGACTGATCGTTATTTGCGCCGCCTCTACTGCCATGACATCATCGTAAACGCGCCACATTTCAAACGCACAACACAGGAACAATGGAGCCTATCGAGGGGATGGTGTTCCTGATTCTCGGCATGTGGATGTTTTTAACTGCAAGACGGAGAAATGTGTTTAAAATGAGGCTGATGGCAGCAAAACAAAATACTGCTAAAAAAAACAAGAGAGTCTGGGAACTCTTACATTGAAGCGCAGATGACGACATCACTCGGTTTGCCCGACGGCGCACTTGGGTAATCTAATCTTGTTTACGGTCTCAATCGCTATATCGTCACAAAGCATATAATGAATTTAGCTGGCAATATTATGTATTAAGAAGTGTAATCTGTGTATTTCAGATGTATCATATTTCGCAAAGCCGCCGCCGCCGCCACAGACCATCTGTTTGGATGTTTAACAGAGCTTCTGAGTGGTGGGATGTGATTGTTCCTGGTTTTACAAACACGCAGTGGTTGGAGAACTTTAGAATGTCGGAAGAAACGTTTATCCATTTGTGCAACAAACTGCGTCCTGCGATGGAGCGACAGGACACAAACTTCCGCGTGTGTGTACCTCTAAAGAAGAGAGTAGCCATTGCACTGTGGAAGCTTGCAACCGGCTCTGAGTACAGAAGTGTTGGACATCTTTTTGGAGCAAGCATTTCAACTGCGTGTCGGTGTGTTCAGGAGTTCTGTGCTGCAGCAGAGACGTTGTTGGTACCAGAACAAATTCGTTTTCCAGATCAGGAGAGGTTTAAAGAAATGGCTGCCTACGTTGAGAACAGATGGGGACTCCCACAGTGTATTGGTGCTATTGATGGATCACACATACCCATAATAGCACCACAAGACTATCACTGTGACTATTTCAACCGTAAAGGCTGGCACTCCATCATCCTTCAAGGTGTTGTGGATGGGAAGGGACTTTTCTGGAATGTTTTCACAGGACTGCCTGGAAGCCTGCATGATGCTCGGGTTTTGAGACTGTCCACGCTGTGGGAGGTGGCAAGCCGTGGAAACCACATATACCAGCTAGCACCAAAAACATTGATGGGGTGAATGTTCTACTACATCCTTGGAGACTCTGCCTATCCCTTGCAGAACTGGCTCTTAAAACCATTAATTGACACTGGACGGCTGACAGCGGAACAGCGGGTCTACAACACGAAAATATCCAAAGCATGTGTAGTGGTTGAAAATGCTTTTGGAAGATTAAAAGGAAGATGGTGTTGCCTTATGAAAAGAAATGACTGTGCGGTTGACCTTGTGAAATCTATGGTGCTGACATGCTGTGCTCTACATAACCTTTGTGAGAGTCATGGAGAGGCCTATGAGAGTGCATGGGATCCACCTTCAGCAGCAGAACCTGTGCTGGCACTGCCACCGCCTGTAGAGGAGGAGGGCAGGGATGTCCGTGAGGCTCTAATGCGTTACTTGAACAGTTGACTATGTCTGTTCTGTATAGGTTGTTGTCAATAAACTTTTGTGCAGTATTTGAAAATGTTTCCCTTGCATATTTCTTAACCCCTTTCACGGAAAAGATCACAGATTATTTTTGTGAAACATTTCAACACTCGTTAAAACATCACACTCTTACTTGATCTGGAAAAACTTTTCCTCATTATAAAAATGTAAGACTCCAGCTTTGATATTTGACCACTGTTATGATAAATCTGCTTTGCAGTGACATTCAATTCTTAATTTATTCCAGGAGTGCACAATTATTAATCTGTAACATTTGATATTTTGAATAGGAAATATCACTCATAATGCAGTCAATCATGTTTTCTCAGGTTTATTTGTGTTCACTTACACGCAATATACAGCATCTGGAGAAAAAATTATCAAGTTTTTTTAAATATTTTGTCATACAGAATAATATTTTTATTCATTTTATGTCATAAAACTATTTTAAACCGTGACCGGAATATGGTACAAATACTTGATGGTGGTTTAAAGTGAGTTTTAAGTAAAAGTGTATTATTAATATTTTATATTGTGTAAATGTAGCTTGATGATACCTGTTGCTTTAATCCATCTGCTGCAAAAGCTATTCTATTACATAATTTAATTTGTTAAAAGAATTGACATAAGGTCCCAAAAATATGTATATATTTTTTGTTTTTTAACAAGACTTAAAATAATAGGTGGATTCTGCGTGTATAGTAGGACGGCATGGGTGTTGATGGCTAAGCGTAATGCCAGAATAAAGGCTATAATGGCTGAATTCAAACAAAAGAATAACGATAAAAGAATAATGAAGATTAAGTCTCATACCGGCAGAGGTGAGAAAGGTATGTCAATTGCTTTACTACAATAAAGCATGAATGGGACAGTTCTCCTCACCCGACATTAGTCAATAGACTGTAAATGGGTGTCTACAGGGTAATAAAATATTTGATAATCTAATCAGCCTTCTCTTAAAAAAACTCCCCATATATACTCCACAGCATGGATAATTTTAAAGATATCTTCAGATTTAAAATGGAGCATGAACCTACTTGTGGCTACACTAGTTGTGGTTGTAAGTTGTTATCCTACATTCACATAATATTTGTATACATTTAATATATATAGTATGTTTGAGCTTATATACCTCAATATTAATAACAGTCTGATTAATTCTGAGTCTTGAACTGTAAACTCTTACTTCTAGACTTGGCTTTCTTAATATATGTTGGTTATGTCTCCATTCAGAATAGACTATATTCAAGTGGGGCATACATGACACCCAGAATAAAAAGGTTGCTGCTCATAAGTCACAGCAACCCCTTTTTATTTTGGTTGTCTGCCCCACTTGAATATAGTCTATTCTGAATGGAGACATAACCAACATTATATTAAGAAAGCTTTATTAAGAGCTGTCTGGTAAGGGGTTTTACAACAGGTTTTTATTAGTATTTATCATTCAAAGGTAGCCTATAATTAGCTATATTACATGCTCATGAAATATTAAAGCATTAAAAAGGGAAGTACACGTTTAAAGGGACACTTCACCCATTTGCATTAAGCTTTCCATTGTTAGAAACCCAGTCATACTATAGAGAGCCTAAGTCCCGCCCCTCCACTTCCGGCTCACGGGACCTTATTTCGGAAAAAATATGTATGGTAGTCAATGGCGAGAGACAAGTTATCTTTTTATTCCGTCTGAACTGTGCCCTGAATTACACATATGATGTTTTTCAATTTAAAAGATAATTATGAAAGTCAAGAAAGTCGCAGTTTGTCATAAAACAGAAGAGTAACATTTAGTTTTATGTGAAAATCGCTCAATGAACTACATCTCCCGGGAAGTGAAACAACGAGCAAGATCCGTTGCTCGTGTGTGTGCAGTCTGGAACAAAACACTCAGGCATGACGGCGTAATGTTACGATTATAACGTAAGAATATAGAAAAAAATGACAGACGTTAGCTTCAGTAAAGTTATCTTTATTCATTGAGAGAAAATGTGCGCCTTTTGGGTTTGTAGTCTTTGTAATTACGTATCTTCACAGTCTTATACCTCAACAGTTTTACATCAAACTGCGACTTTCTTGACTTTAAAATGTATCTTTTAAATTGATAAACATCATATGTGTAATTCAGGGCACAATTCAAACGAGATCAAAATATTTGTTGTCTCTCGCCATTGACTACCATACAATATTTTTCCGAATTAAGGTCCCATGGTGGTCGACCGGAAGGGGAGGGACTTAGGCTCTCTATTGAGTGGTCGTGCAACACTCTCATATTTTCCCCCGAGGCAAAGAGTATAGAAGCACAAAAGAGGCGAAACTCTGATGCTTTTCTGGTAACAGCCACTAGGTGGCGCTTCGGGAGCGCGGCCGCCATTTTGGGATGAAGATTCCAACGGGAGTTACTGGACAACAGCACAGATAACAGTTTTTTGAGGTAGTTTTTTCTTGCATTATTGAATATTTCCATTTTATGCAACTTTACACATTTACTACTATTATTAGTTACCAACTCCACTTGGCCTAAAATATATTGTGTACGTTTTAATCCCCTGGATCACGCTACAAACATGATGATCTTATAGAACATGATGCATTGCTGTGTCCGTTATCCTATAATTGCCACAATTTCGAACAGTGGCTGTGTTTTTGTTTACATACTCTTGCTTTAACGGTCATTAATATACGATATAAGAAGTTTACTGTAAAGCTATTTCTATTGCTGTTATATAGGCCTAATAGTTGTACAAATCGAGTTTGTAGGCCTACTACTGTATACGTGTTGTTGTAGCCATCAAATAAGCGCATTTAGTTTCATATTTGTTCAAATATTATAAAAAAAAAATTCCCATGTTGATTATGAAAAGTGAACAGCATGAGTAGGCTATATGATATCGGGAGACATGAAGTGGGTCATACATGATTTTGACACATTAGCCTACGTTGTGTTTTGTAGAAAGCCTTTCTTTAAAATTATTCGTTTTGTGTAAATTGTATCTTAATTTAAAAAAAAATTAATCAACCAATACCTGGATGGACTTAATAAATAAGCAAATATAGCAGACAATATAATCATGACATACGGCGCGGTCACTTGCAGTGCTTGTGAACTTGAGCGAATCTCATCATAAATTAAACGAAATATGCCTCAGACATGAGAAATATAGAAAGCTTGCAACTAAATCTTTAAACGAAACTATTCCAAACGAAAATAAATAGGCTACTCTCTGATTATGTTGCACACTCTCGAAATAACGAGATATTATGTCGAAATAACATTATAAATAATAATCTTTAAATATATTTGATTGAATGCTGAATGTTGTGCTTATTCGATTTAGTAAAATTAAAACTTTAGTTGTCAATTAAAATTATTGAATATTAAATATTGAAGTTTTGCTCATTTAATAATAGTATACAAAATAGTAGGGATGCACCGATACCGATACCAGTATCGGTATCGGGCCGATACTGAGCTCATGTACTTGTACTTGTACTCGTAAAAATGCCCCGATACCAACAACCGATACCAGGCAGCATGTGTACAGTGTCAGAAATTATAATGGGGATAAAAAAGAAGGCTGTATATGAAATAAATGTATCTTATCAGTGGAATATTAAACAGAATATATTAACGTGTCGTCTATATAACTATATGGTGCGCAAGCTGATAAGAGAAAAACACGCAGAGGATTGAGCGCGCTATGACACAGACGCGCGAGCTGGTCCAGCGCATCCCTTTTTCACAGACGTCAGTGGAAAGTTTGTAGTTCAGTCGGATGTCAATGGCAAATCAAGTAAAACGAGGCATGTAGCTTATTAATAACGTTAACTGACGAGAGAGAGAGAGAGAGAGAGAGAGAGAGAGGAGAGAGAGAGAGAGAGAGAGAGAGAGCGCACTTCTGTTGAATGCTGTTGATTGCGGATCATTCACTCAGCACGTGTTATTTGGATTAAAACTAAATCGTATATGTAAGTAAAACATGAACTGTTACCTTATTTATGTTTAACGAGTGGTTGCCTACATTATTACAGGAAATTTGCAGGTCAAGAATTTCCATGAACTTCAAACATCCACAGCGCGCGCCCCGAAAACCACCAGACAGCGCGCGAATACTGAATGGAAGTCTTTCACGTATTGCGCTTGTACGGACGAATTCACACAAAACTATGTAAAAACACATTGGCGAATATCCTAGTAAAAGTATGTTATATATCTCAAGTGAACGTTGACCATATATAATTCAAATGGCGTCAGTGCGTTCGGTCTTAAAGGGGCAGCACTTTAATAAATCTGCTGCTGTGTTTTAATGTTAATCAAACAAAGGACAAATAAATTACTCTCTGCTCTTGGCTAAATAGGCTACCTCTATCAACTTTACAAAAAGATCCATATATATTTAATTTATGCAGTAATAAATATGCAGTGCATGAAATATATATTTGTTGAACTAATTAAGTTTAAATTTAATAAACAACTAATATGATTGATATTATTTTGGTTTCTCTACCAATACATTTAAAAATTACAAATGCATGAATTGAAAATTAATTGAAAATTAAAAATACAGGTATCGGTTACGGTATCGGTATCGGCGAGTACCACAAATGAAAGTATCGGTATCGGACTCGGTCTGGAAAAAGTGGTATCGGTGCATCCCTACAAAATAGGCTATAAGTGCGCCCTGTAAATGATCTAGCACCCCCTCGGCACCTGCGTTAAAAATTATCTGGCGCTGCCCCCTCTTTTTACATAATTATTTCAACCTAAAAATGACCTCTGCACTGGACTAAATATATGTATAATATATGACTGCCGAGTGGCTTTCACCCCAAAATGGCGGAAGCGTAGCGCTGCTGCTGGGCGCTGGTGTTGCAATGGAACGTTCTATTGGCTTTCACTTCTTGTAAATATACGTTCTTTGCCTGAGACGAGAGAAATCTGCTATTTACCTTTTTCACTTCCTCCTACAATGACGCAAAAATCGTCATTTTACGTCATTGTAGGAGGAAGTGTACGAGAGGGGGATTTCTGTAAAGACTACAAGAACCCTTTCAAACCCGCCCATAGGGGGTTGGACCTAATGCGCTAACAGACCTATCACAGATCAGTGCGTCTGATTTCACCGGGCAGAAACTTGAAAATATGGACGAAGGTAGTGAATACGCAGACGGATGCATTATGGAGGATTGGGATTAGCCTACACATAGTGTCAGACATCTTTTTTGGAAGCTAAGCTGGCTCTTGTTCTGTGGAGAAAGCTGAGTAGTAACTTTAGGGGTTGCCAGCCTCTTTTTTCCCGGACATGTCCGGCCGTCGATGTCCGGGATTCAGCTTTTGCTTTCTGCAGTCGCCATGCATTGTTTACATGTAAGTTACAGCTTTTGATTCAATCTAACGTTAACTGAATTCATCCCGATTGGTGAGTCTGAATGTAGTGTTTACATGAAACAAGTGATCGGTTGATAAGAAAATTCCCACTCTTCCGTGAGATATACGAGACCGGTAACTTACGTCTCACAGCTGTCGCTCATCGGTAATCACTCCACCGGCCTCGCATCGTTCTCCACACGGCCCTCAATCGTCCCGCTCGCCACAGTAAACATGACTCGCGCCGTTCTCCACACGGCCCTCAATCGTCCCGCTCGCCACAGTAAACATGATGAATGGCGACTGTAGAACGCAGAAGCCGAATCCCGGACATTTTGGGCGATCTCGAAACACATTTTCATGCAGACTCATCACGGATAATCACTAGCTTAGACTGTTGTTTACCTACAGCGTGGTTATCGGTAGGCGTGGCCTCCTAGGGCAGCGAAGCAAGTGCATTCTGGGAGTTGTTGTCTTTCATCCACATAAGCCAAAAATACATTTTCTGTCTTTTCTCAGTCTAGAAAGCTCCAAATTCAAAAATAATTTCACATTTCTTCTACATAAATTACCCATTTTAAATACACATTCATCTTTCCAGGGGTGAAATGACCCTTTAACCCTTATGCTGCATTAGGGACATTTTTGGTCTTTTGCAGTTTAATTTCTTTGACCATTTTGGCTGTTTTAATGCAAATGATATGTAATTTGGCAAAATTGTGACTTTTGGGATAAATGTAAAAAAAATATCCCATTTTGCAAAATATGTATAACACACTTTGTGTAGAACAAATAGTAACACTCCAATGACTCCAAAGAACAAATAGTAGCACCATAATGGACAAAAATGTCCCATTGAAACCCATTAAAACCTCGTTTAAAGCCGGGGCCGTCATGAATACACAAATCATGATTTATGTTGAAACATCCTTTCATTTTGAAGCAAAAGCATTATATTTGCATTATATAGTGTATTCCACCAGATGACGTCACTACATATGTATTCCCTATGGGTGGAAATGCATGTTATTTTCCTGGTTTCCACTAGGGGCACTATGGAGTGTTTTATGAAGCATTTTAATGGCTCAATGATCTAAAATTCTGTTTCTGAGTATGTGTGGATGTCTGAGAGCAATGTGTGTCTGTGTTGACAAAAGTGTGTGTGTGTAGGGCCTAAATATAATACATGGTGTTTAGGCAAGTGACAAATCACAATATCCTAAAGGTCATATTTTACCCTTTCTGTCTACTCTCTCTCTCTTTGTGTGTGTGTGTGTGTGTGTGTCAGTGGTGTAGGATGTGTGTGTAGGCGGGCGGGTGTGTGTGTGTGTGTGTGTGTGTGTGTGTGTGTGTGTGTGTGTGTGTGTGCATTTAGCAAGAGAACGTGCTTCTCACTGCATTGTTTTCTTTCGGTATTTTACGCACAAACATGAATCTTTTGAATTTTACGCATCTTTGACACAGCTTCGTTTTTTTTTAGCAGTCTATGTTTCAAAGTTAATTGATAATTGTAGAGGCACAAACACAGCCAGGCAGTCATTCCTTAGACAATAATAACACCTTTCATCTTGAGGCAACACAAAGATGTAGCTGCGAGGGATCTAAAACAAAGTCTGCCTTTCATACAAGTGTGGTTGATGCAGAAGTTATAAAGCTGTGCACATCTTTAGTGCGGCAATTTTAAACTCGATAAGATGAAGAAAAGCTAGTGGGTCTGCAGACACCCATGACAAGAGGGGGAGGGGGTGCAGTTTCTGCCCTAACAAAAAAAGAAAAATCTCCACCACCTGCTCAAAATGTGGCATTTACATCGGTAAGGAGCATGCATTGCAATTCTGCAGCTCCTGCAAATGAGCGTAAGAATGAACCCATTTTGTTTTTAAGTTTTGATATGTTTTATATGTTTATAGATTTTAATTGTTTATAGAAAAAATTAAAATTCATGTTAATGGTGATCTTGTAGTTTTGCTTTAGCAAATTATATGTGTAGTGAGACAAGCACAGGTTATAATCACCTAGTAGAAATCAGGAAAATGTTTGCAGTACTACAGATGTTTGCAGTATGTCAATTATATGAAAAATGGTACCAACTGGTGGAAAACAGTAAAAAGTAAATATTTTACCCCAAGGCTTGGTAATGACAGGGTATTTGAATAGAAATTATGATTTTATGATATTATGACAGTGGATTCAAAAATGGATATTTTAATGGGTTCAAATAGGACCAAATTTGTCCTTGCGCCATGTGTGATTTAAAAAATAAAAATGCACAAAAAAGAATGTTGCTGCTAATCTTTAGCATATTCAAGACTGTGATAATCCAAAGCCAAGGGTTTCACTTTGCATTTATTATATGGAAAATAATTACATTTTTGTGTTTTTTCCTCTTATACAAATTGATGGTATCGCCACCAAAACTGGTATTTAAAGGGTTAAAATCCTGAAATAAAATAAATATTTGGTAGTTATGATGAGGACTGATGCTGGTTAAAAGATTTAACTTGGTAAAAGTGGAAAATAATAATAATATATAATATTTTAGGCATGTGTTTAATATGTGGCCATTTTTGTCCCTTAACGCGCTAAGAGGGATTTTTTTTTAAAAATCTGACATAACACAAAATCTTTAAATGCACCAGAAATAATGTTGCCGCTAATCTTTGACATATTCAAGATTGTGATAATCCAAAGCTAAAGTTTTCTCTTTGCATTTAGTGTATGGAAAATAATTACATTTTTGTGTTTTTTCCTCTTATACAAATTGATGGTATAGCCACCAAAACTGGTATTTAAAGGGTATATAAAATATAAAGACGACATATAAACAGAAATTTAATAGTAAAAAATGTACACTAAGCAAACTTTAAACGTCGTGCACAAACGTATTATACAAAAACATCGCAAAAAAAAAAAAAAAAACTATTTCCATGAAAGATGAACTAGAGAGGTTTTAGTCGGGCAGAGAATTCTGTTGTTGCCGGCCACTCATCGCCTGTACAAGCATCCCCATGACGTTGAGGAAGGCTTGATTGAATGCAGCCGTTTGTGCATTTTCCTCCTTCCTTAAGGCCGCTTCCTGCTCCCTCGCTTGCCGGGCCTCATCGATTGCCAACTGCAAATGGAGCTCCCTCTGTGCCCGGTTCAGTTCCTGCTGTTGAATATCAGCAGCCTGCATCTCTCTTAAAACAGCTAGATGCTCCTGATGGTGCATGCTCCTTTTCCTCTTGCCTAGTTACAAAGGAAGAAAAGTTATAATTGTATTTTTTTTCTAAAGGTTAAAAAAAAGAGAGTAAAAATAAAGCTAACAGAATCACATATCAATTAATTTATGAAAGAACTGTTCATTAACAACCCTTACATTATCTACAGTGTGAACTAATCACAAAGTTACAGTAGCTAGCAATTTCATTGCTGCAGGTCGACTTCCGTAGATAGCGTCCATTTGGTCGAACCACTTCCACGTTTTCCTGTTCGCACCACTCCGGCCGTTGTGATCCTTTATGGTTCTATAGTCACTCTTTTAATTTGTCCCTACATTGTTTGTAGGTCCGGTGATAGCTGTGTGCGGCTAAGAGCTGAGCTATTTCTTGGAACACTTTTTCATTCCTTTTTGCCCCATCCAACTCTCGCTGGATCCGCTCCTCGGCAACCAACGAGAGGAACGTCTGCACCTCGTCCACTGACCACGATTCAGCCATTTCTTTTTTAAAGTTTAGATATTTTTTTTTTTCTCAAGAAAGTAAAACACAGGTGCTACCGCGTTGGCTGTTGTCTACTGGTTATTTAAATCTAGCGGGTTTAGTGTCTCGTGTCGCAAATCCAATGACGCTGGTAGTGACGATTCTGTCTGACCAATCAGTGATCTGCAAGTGTTACACGTCACATTTTAGTACCGGTACGGTACGCTTGGAACCTCAACAGACCAGGTACCATTTAAAGCGAGCCGAAGCGAACCGTACCGTACCATGCAGTGGAAAAGCACCACAAGTATGGCGCTTTTCCACTGCATGGTACGGTATGGTTCGGTTCGGTACGGCACGCTTTGGTGCTTTTCCACTGCATGGTACGGTACGGTACAGTACGGCTCGCTTCGGCTCGCTTTAAATGGTACCTGATCTGTTGAGGTTCCAATGGCGCTTTTTCACTGCATGGTACGGCTCGGTACGGTTCGATTCGGCGCGGAAAGGTTCGGCTTGCTTCGCTTTTCCACTGCGTGGTACGAGTCGGCTCGGTACGGCACGGTTCGGTTCGCTTTAGCTCGGTTGCTTTTCCACTGCAGTTAGTACCCCTTCAAAGTGGGTGGGACTGATCGTTACACTGTAGGTCCGGTGATAGCCGTATGCGGCTTTTAAGAGCTGAGCTACTTCTTGGAACAGTTTTGCCCCATCCAGCTCTCGCTGGATCCGCTCCTCGGCAACCAACGAGAGGAACGTCTGCACCTCGACCACAATTCAGCCATTTCTTTTTTAAAGTGTTGATCTCTTTTATTTTTCAAGAAAGTAAAACACAGGTGCTACCACGTTGGCTGTTGTCTACTGGTTATTTAAATCTAGCTAGCGGATTTAGTGTCTCGTGTCGCAAATCCAATGACGCTGGTAGTGACGATTCTGTCTGACCAATCAGTGATCTGCAGTGTTTCACGTCACATTTTAGTACCGGTTCGGTACGCTTGGAACCTCAACAGACCAGGTACCATTTAAAGCGAGCTGTACCGTACCGTACCATGCAGTGGGAAAAGCACCACAAGTGAGCCGTACCGAACCGAACCGTACTGTACCATGCAGTGGAAAAGTGCCGAAGCGTGCCGTACCGAACTGTACCGTACCATGCAGTGGAAAAGCGCCACAAGCGTACCGTACCGGTACTAAAATGTGACGTGAAACACTGCAGATCACTAATTGGTCAGACAGACAGAATCGTCACTACCAGCGTCATTGGATTTGCGATACGAGACAATAAACCCGCTATACAGAGTCATATAACCAGTAGACAACAGCCAACGCGGTAGCACCGTGTTTTACTTTCTTGAAAAAAAAGAGATCAAAACTCTAAAAAAATAAATGGCTGAATCGTGGTCGAGGTGCAGACGTTCCTCTCGTTGTTTGCCGATGAGCGGGGGCAAAACGGAATGAAAAGGTGTTCCAAGTAGCTCAGCTCTTAGCCGCACACGGCTAACACCGGACCTACAAACAGTGTAACGATCAGTCCCACCCACTTTGAAGGGGTACTAACTGCAGTGGAAAAGCAACCGCGCTAAAGCGAACCGAACCGTGCCGTACCGAGCCGACTCGTACCACGCAGTGGAAAAGCGAAGCAAGCCGAACCGTTCCGCGCCGAGTCGAACCGTACCGAACCGAACCGTGCCGTACCATGCAGTGGAAAAGCGCCATTAGATCGGGCCCAAAAAAATCAATCCCGAGCCCGCTGTGTCCGAGCCCGGTCCGGCCCTGCCGAGCCCGAGCCCGGTTTAAACCCGACTATTTTTTAAAACGTGGGTCGTTATAGCTGACGTGCTCAACTACTTTCTTATATTACTTTCTCCCGACCGCAACATTTATGTTTTGTCCCGCTCCCGCCCGCAAAAATACTTTTTTTCTGTACCTCCAAATACTTTCAAGTTAGCCTACGTGTCGCCACCATACACATCAGCATACATGCTCCTGATCAATTATTTGTAATAAAGCATTAAAGGTGCCATATGTCAAAAAATCTATTCATACTCCACATATTCCATACCAGATGGGGGCAGAATACCTCCAGAAAGATGGCCTACTCTAGTCTGTTTTTTAGTTTCAGGTTGTTAATCTTCTAAAACCGTCAAATAGTCCGCTTTGTCCCGCCAAAGCCTATTTTGATCGGTGAGGGATGTAGACTAGAATGACTTTTGCCGCTGCACTTGACAGGGCGCTTTACGAGCAGAGAGAGAGAGAGAGAGAGAGCGAGCGAGCCCCGGCCCGCGCGCGCGCACTCTCACGTCTTCAAACAACACGAGAGCGGTCCTGCTCTCTCTCCCTCGCGCATATTAATCAAATCAATTGACACGATAGTAAGACCGCAGTTTCACGTGGAGCATTTGGAGATTTTTAGAGATTAAAGAGATACAAGCAGTGTGAGTTATTCGTGTGTTGCAGTTTGGCTGGTGGTTATGTATGTTGCCCGCATACCGCCTCCCATGGCCGAAACTGGTATTACGACACCTGTCGGGCCGGCGCTAGTAATTTAGCATGCTAATTTAGGTTTATATCTCGGCAGCACTATAACTTCTCAATTTTTTAATGACATCATTGCACTTATTTCTTCTTATTCTTTTGATGCGTGTAGCTCATTTTTTTGGTTATTTATACCTCAATTTTTACATATGGCACCTTTAACACACAAATCACTGTTATAACATAAAAGCAAGCAGCTACTGCGTGCATGGTTTGGCATGACTGCGCGCAAAGTGCGATCCCATAATAATTCCTAAAAAACTGACATCAGTTCACAGAGATCTCGCACATCTCTGTTATTATCAATGACCCGCTAATCGTTTTATTTTCCCTCAACCGCACACACAGAGTGAGTGCATTACTGCCCGCGCTCCCTGTTATGACGTCATACCAGTTACGGTAAAAAACACGCTACCTTTGAAGAAACCCCAATAA
>JAZAVI010001406.1:0-19295 GCA_036326025.1 Chrosomus eos
ATGACAATAGATAGGAGGGAAATTTGCATGATAGAAACAGATAAAGTTACTTGAGGTAGAATCCAGAGTCCGTTTTTGTCACACAGCAGCACAGACAGCAGTCACGCACAGCGTTCCCAGTTGACAGGATCAGCGTTCCCACGCCGTCAAACCCAATCAAACAATAGAGGCAAGCACCGTAAGACTCCACAATAGAACTCCAGTATCATTAAAAGCAGTGTAATAAAAAACACACCAACTAATACGTATAATATACTAGTTAAGAATAAATAATTAAAAATAAAATAAAAACGGACAGAGAAGCAGCAGCCAACATGCGCCAGCGTACTCTCCACCGGAAGCCAGTGTATAATAATGTTCTATGTTAAGCCTATAATCGACTAATATAAGAGACTTCCTTCTAATTGACTCACTGAATAGTAACTGTTCACTATGTCTTTTTAGAGCTGTGCCACAGCAGAAATAATTCAGTTTGTGTAACGGAGGCCAGCTAGTAGTTGCTGTGCGAGTAAACCTCACTCCTCTGATCTCAATAAGCGCTCTTGCAACAGATGCTAGAGGCTGCAGTCTTTAGCCTCCTGACTCTCATGCCGGAGACCCGGGTTCGGAGCGGATCGAGTGGGACCCGGGTGGAGGTGTTACATTTGCACCATGAATTGTTATTTACTACTATCTATCACTGCAAGCTGCTTGATCTGTGCTGCATAGTGCTGAGCACTGCATGTGCAACGCGAGCAGTTGGCAATGACAACAGATAAGTATGCACATTGCCAATATGATCGCATAAGGGCCTGCTCACATATCGCGTCTTTTGCGCGCTCAAGTTTGTTATTTCAAATGTAGGTGCGCGGTATGCGCGCTCATAATGGAAGCGACGCCGTCGCGGTGTGACGTGCTCATTTTTCCAAGCGCGTCCGCGCCGCATCGAGATAAAAACATCTCAACTTTTCAGAATGCCGCCTGACTTGATCAAGGGCCTGCATGACACCATAAGATGGGATTAATGCTCCAAGAGTTCTTGACCACCATGTTTGGGCACAAGTGAGTCCTGCAGTGCAGCCATCTTCTTGGTTTGTGGTAGACGGAGCTGAATTGTGTAACTGTGGGGAGCTTGGGGTGGAGTGTGTATTTTCTCTGATAGCTGGTAGAAGATAAACGAGTGTGCACCTGCCGTTGAATTGGCTGGGGAGGATACTGTAGACAGAAGTTCCACATAACCAAAAAGTGTCAGTTGGTGGAGGAATCATACACAACTGATTTATTGCAAATAAATTATGTAGGGATGGGTTCCTGGAGAGACACTCTGCTAACTCCTTTTCGTCTTTCTTATCTGTTGTAGTAACGTACACCTGGGAGACTGGTACTCTTCCAATGATAAAGCTGCAACGTTCAGGAGGAATTTCACCCAGTAGAGTCGATCCTGGAGCATCCTTTTCTATGCACTAATAAAACATCATTGGCAGGAGTAGATCTGTCATGATGGGAGTAGCTGAAGTTAGGTTGCAGGATGGTAGTCCTGGAATGCAACACGGAGAAACTGGAGGAAGTGTTACGTTGTGACATGTATCCTTGTCGTATAATCCACTGGTATGATGTTTGAATAAGGTACACGTGTCACATTTGGAGATAGGGTGTGCCGCCCATGGGATTCCTGCTCCTACTGAAGGGGCGTGTGGCATGCAAACATTCTTTCCTGCAAACAAGGCATTTCTTGACATATTCATCAGCTCTAGGAATATGTTGTTTCTGGAGTCCACACTTTGTGTGATATCCATGATGGTTAGTAGCAGGACAATCTTAATCATATTTATGGATGACTGAAGGTTCCTTAAGTGGGTCTCTGCGTTGTGTATTTTTCTTTTTTTTTATTATTTTTCTTTTCTTTAGTGTTAGTTGGCTCGCAGTGGGTCTACTTGTTTTCTTGAGGTTGGGTCTTCATACGCAGGTGAGGAGGTCGGTGCCTATTGACCGTCTCATTTTACACCCGTTTCACTGAAAGGATACGGGTTATATCCATCATTTCAGTCCTAAATTAGTTGTGATATTGGTAGTATCACTACTAATTTACTGTTCATCTGTTATAATGGCGAACATATCGGATGTGTGTCTAACGTTACCTCTGAGTGCAGGTGAGGACACATTCGAGCTGCATTCGGTGCAGTTGGAGCTGGAGTCGGTGGAGAAGCAGATCCGTGTTCTGCTGGAGAAGCAAGCCGAGCTGCGAGATCGGCAATCAGCGCATGAAACATCACGCGCCGATGCTCACAAGTCAGTGGTTAGTAACTTTTTTGACTCCAACTTCGTCTACTCCGTGCGTTTCTCTGCCCAGGAGGACGCGATCATCTCTGGCTTCATTCACTCCGGTACCGACACAACACCATGGACCCTCGGTTATCCCACAGCGAAAGACACGAGCCAGGACCAGAGCAAAAACCTCTCTGCCCTTCCCGGTCTTCGAGATCTCCACCCAGAACCGCTTCTCCCATCTTCGCGAGTCGGAACACGACGGCGTGATCATCGGCACTTCCATGGTCCGTCATGTCCGTGCTACCTCAGATAAGGGTAAGGTGCGCACTCACTGCTTTCCTGGTGCTCGTGTTCTTGATGTCGCTGCACAGATTCCCGAGATCCTGAACGGTGACGAGCGTGTCTGAGCTGCCGTGCTGCATGCGGGAACGAACAACATCAGGCTGCGGCAGACGGAGGTTCTGAAGAAGGACTACAGAAGCCTGATCGAGACGGTACGCAGAACATCGCCTGAAGCAACGATCATCGTGTCTGGACCGCTTCCCACGTACCTACTTGGACAAGAAAGGTTCAGTAGATTATTTGCACTAAATGAATGGTTAATGTCATTGTGTAATGAACAGAAACTGCTCTTTGTAAATAATTGGAATCTGTTCTAGGAGCGACCTAGGCTCTTCCGTGCTGATGGCCTGCACCCCAGCAGAATCGGAGCGGCTGTTCTGTCAGACAACATCTCCAAGACGTTACACACCAACTGACTAGTAAGTCAAAGTCCAAATCACAGTCTTTGCTGTCCCAATTTAATTGATATAAGTAGTGTAGAACATTATATAGAAATTGTGTCTATTCCTCGCTTAGTGATGCCAAACAATAAATCAAGTGTAGGATCTAGCATCTTATTGTAATTAAACCAGAAAATCTAAATATCAGTAAACAAAAACAATTTCTAAAGCTAGGTCTTCTAAACATTAGATCGCTCACAGCTAAGGCGGTTATTGTAAATGAAATGGTCACAGATAATAGTTTTGATGTACTGTGCCTTACTGAAACCTGGCTTAAACCAAATGATTATTTCGGTCTAAATGAGTCTACTCCACCAGGATACTGTTATAAGCATGAGCCCCGTCTGATCGGTCGTGGCAGCGGTGTTGCAACAATCTATAGAGATATTCTTAATGTTACTCAGAAAACAGGTCACAGGTTTAATTCGTTTGAAGTACTTGTACTAAATGTTACACTCTTAGATGTAAGAAAGAAATCCCTATTATCTCTAGCCTTGGCTACCGTATATAGACCTCCAGGGCCATACGTTGATTTCCTAAAAGAGTTTGCAGACTTTCTCTCAGATCTATTGGTCAATGTCGATAAACCAATAATTGTTGGAGACTTTAACATACACGTAGATAATACAAATGATGCCTTAGGGGCTGCGTTTACAGATTTTTTAAACTCATTTGGGCTCAAGCAAAACGTCAGTGGTCCCACTCATCGTCTAAATCATACACTAGATTTAATTATATCATATGGAACCGATCCAACTGATATAAATATTATACCGCAACGTGATGATCTCACTGATAATTACATGGTAACTTGCATAATACGTGCTGCTGAAAATAGCTTACCTGATCTATCTCAGCTGCTCAGTGAACCCAAACAAACAGATGAACTAAAGGAAATGACTAGCAGTTTGAGCACCATTTTCTCTAGTACACTAGATATTGTTGCACCAATTAAAAAATTAAAAAAGGTTAGAGAGAAAACTAAAGCACCATGGTACAACAGTGCTACGCATGCTATCAAGAGAGAAACTCGTAACTTAGAGCGTAAATGGAAACAAACTAATTTAGAGGTCTTCAGAATCGCGTGGATAGACAGTACAGTAGGTTGCCAACCAGAATGCCTATTACAGCCGCGACATCTACCGCGGCAAATTCACCGTGGCAAAAAAAACCCAGTCGCATTTCAAAGTCATTCGCGAAATGACCGCCAGGTGGTGCAAAGGGACATTTAGCGAAAGCAAAACGTATGTAAAAGTAGCCTACATTTTAAATAGAATATAGCAAACTTTTAGAGCAGAACATTTTATGAATCAAAATTTAAAAGAGGCCTATCTCGCAGTCAGTGAAAATAAATTAGGTACAATCAATGACGCTAAACTATTGAGGAATGAGAAGATTGAAGAGTGCTTCTCTCGTGTGCGCGCACACTGACTAGTAAACAACCAATCTTGTGGTCGAGTGGTAGAGCTGAATGTTTAAGCAGTACACACTGCGTCAAAAGAGGTGTAAACGGGAGAATTCGGGCAATGAATACGGCCGCTAAATGTGCTCTAGAGCATAGATCTCTGGGACTTTGTTATGCGTACCTGTAAAAGCCTGCAAATGCCCGAAAACAGGAACTTGTCTGACCCCCTGCTGTTAGTTGATGGCTTGGCTTTGTAAATGCTAATTTGTTTTGGGACTGGCAGCTCAAGATTGCCCCTATTCCCCTGCCCCCCTCCTTACTATTCAGGAAAGGTGATTTGGCTGATAAGTGCTTTACATTGTGTCAATCTACAACAAAGACTGCAGTACCTGAAAAGAAGTTTGTATCTGGGTGTCCACTGCTCTTCATAACAAAGGAGAAATACTCATTAGGATTATGCAAATTTATTTAGTGTAAAATGCACTCAAACAATACAAAATTTACAAAATAAACCAAGTAAAACCATGTAAACAACTAAAAATGTTTCACACACAAATGGTCACTTCAGAGATACAACTTTTTTAAATCTCTACCACTGTACACATTGGAATGACCACAGACACTCTCTCCCTAGTGTGACTTAACTGCACAGTTGTGGTACTGAGAACACATCTGCTTGTAATGCGCTCAACAGGGAGGAATGATGAGGCAATGTTAGACTCTATTCCCTTAATACCCCAAACTTCCACAGGCTTTCCAAAGAAATGCCTGTCTGGGTGAGGGTGCAGCCACATTATTTTTGCCACTACATGCTGAATAATGGAAGTTTGTGTTTTCACAGAAATTACAAAGAATTGTTTCACTATTCCAGGACGCACCTCTGCAGTAGGATCAAGGACAGGCTCTTCAAAACTTGAATTGTAAACACACCACTTTGCAGATACACACGCTGACCTTTCAGCCCTGCCTCTTACAAAAAGTGTCCCTCAAGGCTTCTTACTCTAAAGCATGTCTTTGCTAATTGACCAACTTTTGAGACGGAGCTGTTAGAATACACTTGTGTGTCCACTGACAACAAAGCTTGTCTCTCTGAATCTGTTAATACTACATTCTTAAATGGGGGTAGTGCTTTAACCATCTCCACATCTGGAAAAACAAGTGTTGCAGATGACATACATGAATACTGTTTATGTACATTACATCAGTGGTGTCATGGATTGACAAGGAACCCACATCTTTTGTAGACAGGATGTTGATAAATTCAGTTGCATAGGCGCTTTGCAGTGGCATCTGGAGCTGTTGACATTGTTGGAAATTTCTCATGACCTGAACCTCAATGTTTCTGTTGTTGTTATGATACTGTCCCAACATTCCATTTAACCGCTCAAATGAGAAACACCAAAAGGCATAGACGGGACCATAATCTAACAGGCATTCTTTTAAATGTAAATGTAAGTGCATGTTAGGTGTGCAATGAAGAGATCCATACAGTTCAACAAACTTCGACAAAAATGTTTGCAAGTAACAGTCAGCTACTTCAAGCCTATCATGTGAGATGACCCTTGAACACATAATAATGCAGGCTTGCACAAAATCAAACCACATATCATAATCTGGATCCTCAATCAAGACTTTTAAACAAAACAATGAATAGATGGTTGTCCAGTTTTTCCACTGGTCTGCTGTAAACCCGCTAAACCCTGATGCAATTCTAAGAGGAATCCTTCCAACATCCTGTGGCACCTTGAGAGAGTCCATTCTTTTTGTGCATGGGATCAATGACAACAAACCGGATGGCATCATAGTATGGCAGGAAGAACAGTTCAGACCACCTGGCACCATACTGCGCTTCCAGTTTCTTCTGGGCTGCCTTTGTAGTAGCCTTCTCTGTCATCTTTGCAAATCTTTTGTGTTCCTCAGAGGTGCGCAGAGTCCAGGTTGATCTGTCAAATCCGGAGAAGTCTGTTTTTCCCCCAAAAGATGTTTTCGTGAATTTCTTCAGACACTTGTTACATCCTGAAAAGATAATAATTGTTTTAATGTTGGATGTATTGCACAAAATAGGAAAAAGCTGAGCAATAATGTGAAACATAGCATAATAAATCAGAATTTACCTCTTAGTGCTCCATGGCCAACAGGGCACTCAGGAAAAGCTCGAAGTCTTCATCATCATTGTCATCTATAACCCAAACACAGCACCCATTTTAAAACCACCAGAAGTGTCAAGTAACTAAGTACAAATACTTTGTTACCTTACTTAAGAAGAAATTTGGGGTATCTACACTTTATTGGAGTAATTATTTTTCAGCTGACTTTTTACTTCTACTTACATTTTCACGCAATTATCTGTACTTTCTACTCTTACATTTTAAAAATAGCCTTGTTACTTCTTTTTCATTTCGGCTTTTTGTCATTCCGGCTTGTCATCGTCCAAAAAAATGACCAATAATACACACGGATAATAGATCTGAGTCCCGCCTCCTGAACACACATCTCTAAACTGATTATCTGTGATAGGTGATTCTATCTTCCGCTTCATGAAACACATGGTAATGCTCAGTACACATTCTTTAATGTATTTGCATTGTACTAAAATTTTAATAAAACTGACATTTATTTTCTATGGGCATATATAACAGGTAGTCCCAAATGTTAAACATAAACATTTAATATAACTTTATAGTCATTATGGCCTTTAGAAAAATGTTTTTTTCTAGGAGGTGGGTAGTGCACTATATGCCCCTGTGCCATGGTCTAAGCTTTTGTCCTTAATGGATTTTTTTTTTCCTTACATTGATTTTACTTTTATACTTTAAGTAGTTTTTGAAACCAGTACTTTTACACTTTTACTTAGAAAAAAGCTTGAGTTGATACTTCAACTTCTACAGAAGTCTTTTCTAAACCCTAGTATCTATACTTTTACTTGGGTAAAGAATGTGAATACTTTTGACACCTCTGAAAACCACACAAACAAAATCATCACTAAGGAGGACAGGAGTAATCATACATTCAAACTATTGTAAATAAAAAAGAAGTAGCACAGACTTCTCTGGGTGCTTTGGCACAGTAACTGTCTCCAAAGAATTATGGTAGGTTATAAGTTACAGGCTTTGAGACTATTGACAGGTGCACAATCTTACCTTGCAAAGTGCAGTCCTCGTACAGTTCTTGGTCTTGTGTATCAGTCTGTTTGTCCCCTTGCTGCATACAAAACACAGTTGATGGCAACAGTGGAGCACTGGCAGTATCTGAAGAGTCACTGGCACCCAGGGGAAGCTTGAGATCTTCATAATCAAAGTTCTCTATAACAGAAAAACGAGCCATTTTACACAATATTTCTCACAAAATGTAACAAATAAAGAAAGTTCTCCAGTAACTTTGGTCAAACGTTTGCGGTATCCCACAAGTAACTTAGTTTGAATGCAACATATTTGTACTTTTACTTGAGTAGATTTTTAGTGAAAAATAATTACTTGTAATGTTACTTTGGATATATTTATCATGTATGCATTAATGATTTGTTAAGAGGTAGGTGGTCAGCTGGTCCAAGTCTGCTAACGTTGCTTGGTTACCATATGCATTTACGCCTCCACATGGCTTAGTTCAGAGTAAAATAATGACTGAAACTACAGCTGGGTAATATAGCTTTCAAATTTCAAATAGAAATGAACTGGGAATAATTATATTCAACCTATTCATACCTTGCAGAGTGTTGTCCACATCATTTTCCGGTTGTTGTTCATGTTCGTTGTCCTCTGGTTGCGTGATAAACAAACTTTCTGAAACATGCAGAGTAGGCCTATCGGTAGCGTCTTTTATCCATACTCCATTTAAAAAATATGTTTTCTTGTGCGAATAAAAAAGCGTATGTGAAACGAAATCGTTACAATGACCACAAAACTGTCTCTTCCGTTTCCTTGTTCCCTCCATGGCTTGAAAGCAAACAGATTTTTTTTTTTACGATTCGCTTCTGTAATAAATCGCAATCCGGTCCGTTCTTCTTCTTCTTTTAAATTTCCGTCAGAGAGCAGACACTGTTAAACCCTTTATCAATCCGGTAGTTTGATGTTTCTGATAAACTGAGGAGTGACTGAGGTTGGTGTGTTTATTTCGCTACAGAGCTTGATTTCCGTATTTCTACTTTCCAAGCGTGCAATTGGATAAAATACAATGACGTCATCCAGTTCCAACCAACGGAATCAGTTTATGTTTTGTGTCAGTGAAAGTAACCAATAGCATTACCTGAAAACTTTAGAGGCGGCACATTTTGTTTGTGGATGGGTGTTACCAGTATGTATAAAACAAAAGATATCTAAAATATACAGGTTAGTAAAGGTACGCCGTATCCTATTTACAACGCGAAGATGGCTTGCGGAGAGCAGAGTAGAGATGTTACTCCTTTACGCCGGGACAACGTGGCTTTTCAAACTCCGAGTCCGAACGAAAACCGACTGGTGAATATGGTGAATGCAAGTTTGAAGCGGATATTTGAAAAGCTGGAGACGATGGACAAGAGATTGGTTAAGATGGAGACGGACATCAATGAGCTCAAAGAGGCAAGAGAGGAGCCTGCTTCGAAGAAATTAAAGAGAGCTGGGAATACATCTGTTGCAGTAAGTTATTTTATTTATTTTAGTTTGTCACAAACATTTTGCGGTGTCCGCTTAACTTTGTGTGCTTTATTTATTAATGTATTTGAATTGAGCTCTCATACTATGTTGGATTTTTACAGGAAGCTGTACGCAGATTGCACAATGGGGAAAACAACACACACAAATATGACCCACAGACAAGGTATATCTTTAAAACTATTGTTTCATAACAGTCCTTTCTTCTAAATTATATTTTTGATCAACCTTCTTTAATTACTGCTCCACAGTCTATCCTCCCCCCACAACCTCGAGGTCACAACCTATCTCTTTAATGGCGTCTCCATGACTGTACCGGACGCAGATCCTGCTGTTGTTAAAGGTAAGTCACAAGAGAATATACCAAGACTACAACTATTTAACTGTATAGACTAGTTAGTTATAAATAAACACATTCTCCCTGCTCACTATCTCCCTCTCTCTAGCATCCTGCAAGACATATTTTGATACTGTTCGAAGGGGTTACAGGATGGCCCAAGATGAGAACAAAGAGAAGATGGAGGACAGCAGGATCATTGCTCGCACGAGACAAAGAAAAAGAAGAGTAAGTATAAATACATATAAATCTCAGTAAAAGACTAAAAGGCTCCCATCCCAACCCATTTGATATTTTCAGTGGTTTAATTTCTTTTTTCCCTCCCATTTTGCAGCTGCTGAGCAGCAGGACTGGCGTTCTCCAGACAGAGGAAGAGGCAGCTATCTGGAAGACTGCAACAGTTGACCAAATGTCTGAAGAGGAGGATGCCATCTTGGATGGAAAGACGGTGTGGGTTGTTCGGCCTCCAAACCGTAGTAAAGCTTTGTCTGCGCTGTGTGGGGTGCTACAAAAAAGACTGGAAGTAGACCAGAAGTACTTAGAAACTCATCATGCACGAGTTGGTGCAGATCGAGTCACGGTGGAGACCACAGAAGCTGGCCTGTGAATTATTTTAGCATTACGCTTCTAAATATTATTCTATAGTATAATTTGAATATTCTGTTGTTTTTTTATATAGTATTTATTTTATATAGTATTATTTATAGATTGTATTATATATAATTCTATTTAGTTTTCTATATATACTGCATTTATATATTTTATACAATTCCACATTGGTATCTCTATATTTATATATTGTATTATTTATATACTGTACTATTTATATATTCTAAAGTATTTGTATATTATATTGTTTTCTAAATATTATACACAGGCCTTACATATTAGATGGGGTTATATATTGTATGACTAATAGTAAAGTGTATTCTATGCTAACATATTTTTTATTTATATAATTTTGATTGTGTGTATATATATATATATATATATATATATGTCATGTGCCCAGTGTCATTTACAAATAATAAAAATAACAAACTCAACTTTGTCTATCTGATTGTCTTGACATTATAACCATGAACACCAATGATAATAAATATTAATGAGTAACAATAAACCCAAATGAGGCCTTAAACTGGACCAATGGTGTGGGGTTTTAGAGGAGGGGTTTAGGGTTTTAGAGGAGGGGTTTGGAGGGTTTAGAGGAGGGGGAAAGCATATATACTGATTGGCTTCATCACGGTCTCCTCTCCACCAGTAAGCTGGTGTGTGGTGGGCGTTCTGGCGCAATATGGCTGCCGTCGCATCATCCAGGTGGATGCTGCACATTGGTGGTGGTTGAGGAGATTCCCCCCCTTCTCTGTAAAGCGCTTTGAGTGCCTAGAAAAGCGCTATATAAATGTAATGAATTATTATTATTATTATTATTATTCAGCACCCAATCCTATGTAAGATCTCTGACCAATTGAAGGAGGCCACTGCCTTGTGTCCCAAAGGTGTGAAATGCTAATATTCCCTGGCATTGACCCTGACCGGGGGATTATTCACCATGGTAACTGATAGCCCTAGTGGCTCCCTGCTGTGCCCCAAACTTGGTACATATCCAGGAGTATTCGGGATTGTGTGACGGGACAGCAAACTCCCGTACACATCCGTTTATTTGTGGAGTACACAGGAGTACTCAGGAGTTTTACATGCCCGATTACAGCTCTTTTCACGCAGTGACAAAGACACGGGTTCGAAACCCGAATAAACATGTTTTTTATATAATTACCATGCATTTCCATTTTACACTAAGGAACAAATCTCATCCAACAGATTGACTGAATTTACATCTTCAAAAACAGTTCTGTTAAAAAAATAAATAAAACTTCACGGGGTTACATGCAGAAAGAATTTTTAAAAACACGGTTAATAAGCAAGGTGCGATTTGGCGGTGGGTGATTTTCCCCCCTCCACAGTATAGTGAATCAATGCTATATGCCTACCCTAAATAGACCATATCAAATATATATATATATATATATATATTTTAAATATACAACATGCACGTTTAAACAACAAACAATAAAATCTGAACCAGCGCTTCTGCTCCTGTAGCCTATTGAGAGATAACATGCAGCGCGTTTCAGTTACGGTTCCAGTGGCCTTGGCTTTTTAAAATGTCACAAAGCGTTTTGAGGTGGTTTTGAATGAAATATTGAAGTTTATAATTAAGTATTTTGACACACCACGCCTAGTGCGTATTCTAAAATGGGGTTTTTCTTCTGCCATTGAATTAGAGTTCGACAAACGCAGCGGCGCGTTCACTTGAATACTAAAATAACTTAATAGGCTATAGCCTACTTCGTAATTTTTGGTTATACAGATAGGATATCATATTTTAAAACTGTAAAAAGTCTACTTTTATTTATGTAAAGTAGGCTACAATAGGCAAACAACAAAACGTTTTCTCACTCATTTGAGCGAACACACACTGGAGAAACAAACGTTTGGGCTTTTCTCAGTGAGCTACATGGCCGAGTGGTAGAGCTGACGGGTCGATCAATCAGAAGACATGCGTTCAAATCCCGAACAAACATAGACTACTGTAACAAATTTTTATTTTTAGGCTATTAATGCAGATTTGTTTAGTTCTAAAACTCTGTTCCACCATATATTTTTTTGCTTATATTTATAAAATAAAATTACCATGCATTTCCATTTTACACTAAGGAACAAATAGTAGCCTTCCTTCCTTCTTTCTTTTACTTCCTTCCTTCTTTCTTTTCCTTCCTTCCTTCTTTATTTTCCTAGGCTATCCAACAGAACGACTTTACATCTGTAGCTATAATAATACCATTGTCAAAAGCATTTGTAAAAAAAAATAATAATAGGCCTAGCCTATAATATATATATATATATATATATAATATATATATATATATATATATATATAATATATATATAAATATAATATACAGTGGTGCTCAGAATTAATGGTACCCCTGGTAAAAATGATAAAAAATGGCTATAAAAAATAAATTTGCATCGTTTATCCTTTTGATCTTTCATTCAAAAAATTGGCAAAATCCTAACCTTTCATTGAAGTAAAAGATTTGAAAGTGGGGGGGAAATCACATTATAAAATAAATGTTTTTCTCCAAAACACGTTGGCCACAATTATTCATACCCTTTTATTAAATACCTTTTTGCAATCTCCTTTTGCCAAGATAACAGCTCTGAGTCTTCTCATATAATGCCTGATGAGTTTGGAGAACACCTGACAAGAGATCAGAGACTATTCCTCCATACAGAATCTCTCCAGATCCTTCAGATTCCCAGATTCATGTTTATGCTTCTTCTCTTCAGTTCACCCCACTCATTTTCTATATGGTTCAGGTCTGGGAACTGGGACGGTCATGGCAGAAGCTTCATTTTGTGCTCCCTAACACATTTTTGTGTTGATTTTGATGTTTGTTTTGGATCGCTGTCCTGATGGAAGATTCAACCACGGCCCATTATAAGATTTCTAGCAGAAGGCGTCAGGTTTTGATTTTTTATCTGTTGATATTTGATAGAATCCACAATGCCATGTATCTGAATAAGAAGTCCAGGACCTCCAGCAGAAAAATAGGCCCACAACATTAAAGATCCAACGGTATATTAAATTGTAAACATGGGGTACTTTTTATCCTTGTGTGCACCAAACCCATCTAGCGTGTTTGCTGGCAAAAAGCTCTTTTTTTAGTTTAATCTGACCACAGAACCCTGTGCCGTTTGAAGATCCAGTCGTGTCTGACAACTGAATATGCTGGAGTTTGTATTTGGAGGAGCGAGGAGCATTTTTCTTAAAACCCTCCCAAACAACATGTGGTGATGTATGGTTTTTTTTATTTTTTTTTTAATAGGCTTTCTGACCCCCAAAACTCAACTAATCTCTGCAATTCTCCATCTGTGATCCTTGAAGAGTCTTTGGCCACTCAAACTTTCATCCTCACCGTCAATTAAGAAAATATAGACACACGTCCTCTTCCTGGCAGAATCGTAACATCTTTAGTTGATTATAACTTCTTAATTATTGCCCTGATGGTCAAAATGGGATTTTTCAATTCTTTAGCTATTTTCTTACATCCACTTTCTATTTTGTGATGCTCAACAATCTTTAGATGCACATCAGAACCATGTTCTGTGGTTTTACTCATTGTGATGAATGATTAAGGGAATTTGGCCTTTGTGCTTCCTCATATTTAAACTCCTGTGAAACAAGAAGTCATAGCTGGACAATTTCATGTTCTTAGTCACCCTGGTGTGCTAAAAAAGGTAAATATTAATGGGAATATACTTCATAGATATTTTATTCATAAAAAATTCTAGGGGTATGAATAATTGTGGCCAACGTGTTTTGGAGAAAAATATTTATTTTATAATGTGATTTCCCCCCCACTTTCAATTCTTTTACTTCAATGAAAGGTTAGAATTTTACCAATTTTTTTAATGAAAGATCAAAAGGATAAACAATGCAGATTTATTTTTTATAGCCATTTTTTAGCATTTTTACCAGGGGTACCATTAATTCTGAGCACCACTGTATATATATATATATATATATATATATATATATATATATATATATATATATATATTTGTTTTATTCCCTATAGCCTACATAGAGTTTTTAAAAACATGGTTTTAAGTAAAGTTTTCGACAAACGAGGCAGCGCGTTCATTTGATTCAGGCTACGTTTACACATAGCCGGGTATTTAGAGAAACGCATATTTTCCTCCCCTCCGTTTTCAATAATAACATCGTGCACACACCCGCATAAATACGCCGCGAGCGCCATCATAACTATGCCAAACCGATGGGCGGCAGTGTAGGGAGAAGGATAAAGCCAATCAGAATCCTCAGAATCGACACGAGAGAACCTAAAACCCCGTTTCTCCCAGTTGACACGGCAACACATAACCGGCGTTTTCAGAAATCTCCACTTTGGCCGGAGTTTTTAGAAATAATCGTTTTCTGTGATAAAAACGGGGTTTTCGTGTAAACGAGAGGCCAAAACGCAGGGAAATATCTGCGTTTTCCCTTCGTGTAAACGGGGCCTTATTTTTCTCATAACAGCTAAAATAACATAATAGGCTATATGTGCTTTTTTTGGTCATACAGATAAGAGTAGCCTAGAGTAGCCTACATGGTTCAAAACTGTAAACTTTTTTTAGGCTAATGACAAAAGTTTATCTGTCGTCTCGGTCTCCGGGAACTGCGCGTCACAAAAATGAACCGAAAGTCACTTGCATCAGTTCAGTCAAGATAGGAAATCGGCTATGTCTAAAGCCTTTAAATGTCTAAATATTTAGGCTAATAAATGTTATCTGATTATGTAATCCATATGAAAACGAGAGGTACAGAGAATCTGCTGAAATATGTTTATGATGCTGGCGCCTCGCAATGAGAAAATGACAAGGTGAAAACCTCGATCTAATAAAATGTAGAGACTAAATCTCCCTGAATTAAAATGTAAAAACAGATCAAATCATTTATTTGTCGGTGTTGCTATATTGTTTCATTTAAAGTTCATAATTATTATCTAAATGTTATTTAGTTTATCAGCAGTAGCTACCACGAAGCACCGAGATATTTGTATTTGAATATTTATTTGAATAATAATAATTTTAAAAAGAACTAATTCACAATTTGCATGCCTGGATCCAAAGATCCCTGTAGAATTTAATATTGAGTTGAGCATTTTGTTAATGACAACAAAATGAACATGCGTTTGAAGATTATATTTAGTTTTGCTTGGAAAAAGCTGGCCCAAACCAGTTTTATTTCTTAAATTATTTAAATAATGAAATATTTAGTAATAAACTTTTATGACAGAAATATCACTACATGTAGCTTAAATTATTTAATTCCTTCATTATCAACACTTTAATAGCCTAATGCTAATGTATAGAAGAGCGATTTAAGTGTGAATTGTGACTTCTCTTTATTTTAAGTCAGTATCAGACTCAGAGAGCCTGTGTGGGTTTGGAGGGACAGTTCAGCGTGATGCAGGACAATAAGAGGTGTTAATGTTCCTCTTTCATATGGAGAGTGTCGGATAGCCAGCCTGATGAGCAGGCAAAGACAAAATTATTTTAAGGATAGCCTACATCTCTCGATGTGTCCCCATATTTTATTAAATTATAAATATTGTAGTTTATTTATTGTAGCCTATTTTAATTTTTTTCACACACAAATTTAAATTGAAGTGTTCAATCCAGTTGTTTCAACTGGTTTTGTAGAGTTTAAGAATGTTTGAGCAAGGGAGACTAATAAACTTGCTGAGATCCAGCGCGAGAGAGGCAAAACTCATGTTTTTAATTTACGTTGCTTTGGACTATTTTCGATTTGTAGCCTACCGTTTCGTTTAATTTAGCTGCAATTTCTTTGGCAAAACAAATTTAAAATGTACCAAGAATAAGATTCTGTGTTTCTTTTTTGCATGGAAATAAAGTCTAAATGCAACCCTGTTTTACATTTTTTTTTTAAAACTGTTCCACCACTTTATTTAAACCTTGAATTGTTCGATGGGGTTCCAAATTTAAGTATTTTTAGTGTTTTTTACATTACACAATAATTTAGCAGACTAAAGACGAGCTTCTTCATTTTCATTTTCTGACGCAAACAATCTTCGGCTAACAATCTTCCTTCAACAGTTTTGTCATCTGTGTATAGCGGCTCCACAGGAATGTAGCAATGTTGTAATGTGCCATTGATAATTAAACAAAACGCTTGACTTTAAATAAATAAACAGTTAATAAACTCGCAAATAAACAGTTACCTATTTAAGCATCAAGAACGGTTAAAGATTAATGCTGTGTCGGCCAACATAATGTTATATTGAGATTCGATCTCAGGTCTCTTGGATCTCCGTGTCGTTGCGTTAACCACAGAGCTACCGCCTGAACGCTGTTACTTCAACGTCTTATACTCTTGCAAAGCCTCATTGATGTAGCCTAATATGTTTCTATGTTTCTAAGTATTGTGATGAATTATTTTAACTACATTTCACTTGAATTCATCTGCTACCAGCTTTCAATCGCTCTGAATGAGCCGCGGCGCAGCGGCAGATTACGCAATAGAGAGAATAAACGGACACTTTTCAAAGTCTGTAATTGTAGCGCCTCTTAAAGGTTAAAGGCTGCAAATACACCCCGAATTTCGCCGCGGCAGAGCGGCGGCGGTGAAAGTATTATTCTGGTTGGTAACCTACTGCAGTGTTTCCCAACCCTGTTCCTCGCAGCACACCAACACTGCGCGTATTCTTTGTCTCCCTAATCAAACACACCTGATTCAACTCATTAGCTCATAATTGTTACGAACTGCTCCGAGACTTGGAGGTGAAGATCCAAACGCAGCTTTATTAGAGGGCAATCCAGAGGCGTAATCCAGTGTACAGGCAAAGGTCATACACAGACAGGCAGTCCAAAACAGAGAAACAAAGAAACAAACAAAACAGGCAAGGGTCATTCACAGACAGGCAGTCCAAAACAGAGAAACAAACAAACAAACAAAACAGGCAGGGACCAGAGGCAAGAGAGTAATCCAGGGAACAGGGCAAGATATCCAAAACCAAGAGACAAGAAAACCATGAATGCTCAGAAATGCAGTGTAACACTTAAACAAGACTTCGCGGTGAGTGAATGAATGAACAAGGTATAAATAGACTGAGACTAGCAGGATGACGAGACACAGGTGAATGCAATCAGTGATAATGAGGTACAGGTGAATGTGATCAGTGATGATGAGTCCAGGCAGTGAGTTATGGGAAATGTAGTTTGAGTGTGAATAATAATAGTCTGATGTGGAGTGCCCTCAGGTGGCTCTCAAGGGCACTCTAGCTGGTGATCGTTACAATAATCACATGGGTTAATGAGCTGATGAGTTGAATCAGGTGTGTTTGATTAGGGAGACAAAGAATACACGCAGTGTTGGTGTGCCGCGAGGAACAGGGTTGGGAAACACTGACCTACTGTATGTCACGTTATAAAAAGGCTCTAAAAACAGCCAGGGCTGAGCATCTCCGCAAACTAATAGAAAATAACCAAAATAATCCAAGGTTTTTATTTAACACCGTGGCTAGACTAACAAATAAACAGACATCACCAGAGCAAAATATTCCTTTACAATATAGTAGTAATGATTTTATTAATTACTTCGATGAGAAAATAGAAAGCATCCGAAACACAATTGTAAATGTACAATCCTCTATGGTGTCTTATGATTCAGCCTCAATTATGGCCCCCCTAGAACCACTACACCGCTTTACAACTATAGGACAGGAAGAGCTAAATAAACTTATCATTGCACAACAACATGTTTATTAGATCCAATACCCACTAAACTACTGAAAGAAGTGTTACCTGTAGTGGAAGAGCCTCTTCTCAATATTATTAACTCATCTTTATTTTTAGGTCATGTTCCAAAAATATTCAAGCTGGCAGAACTAAAACCTCTCATTAAGAAACCGCAATTAGATCCAAATAACTTAGCAAATTACAGACCCATCTCAAATCTTCCATTTATGTCTAAAATACTAGAAAAAGTTGTGTCCGCTCAATTGTGCTCTTTCTTGCAAGAAAATGACATCTATGAAAAGTTTCAGTCTGGATTCAGGCCACATCATAGCACTGAAACTGCGCTTGTTAGAATCACAAATGATTTACTTTTAGCTTCTGACAAAGGCTGTATCTCAATACTAGTTTTACTTGATCTTAGCGCCGCGTTCCACACTATAGATCATAAAATACTCGACTACAAAACTACACTGGTGTTCACGAACAGGCATTAAGCTGGTTTAGATCGTACTTATCAGGCTGTTACCATTTTGTCTGTTTAAATGGGGAAAAATCGAAGATAACATCAGTAGACTATGGAGTGCCACAAGAATCTGTGCTAGGCCCTCTGCTATTCTCAATATATATGCTGCCACTTGGTAATATTATAAGAAAACATGGAATTAATTCCCACTGCTATGCTGATGACACTCAATTATATATCTCATCACGACCAGATGAAAACACTAACTTATCTAACTTGACAGAGTGTCTAAAAGATATAAAATGCTGGATGACGTGTAATTTCCTGCTATTAAATTCAGATAAAACGGAGGTATTACTTATTGGTCCAAAAAACTACCCACAAAATCCCTTACAATACAACTTTAATTTAGAAGGATGTCCTGTTAGTTTATCCACTACAGTAAAAGACCTGGGAGTTATACTAGACCGCAACTTGACTTTCGAAAATCATATTTCATATGTTACAAGAACAGCCTTTTTCCACCTTAGAAACATTGCTAAGCTACATAACATGCTATCTGTTTCTGATGCAGAAAAGTTAGTTCATGCATTCATGACCTCGAGACTAGATTACTGTAATGCTTTATTAGCTGGTTGTCCTGCATCTTCAATAAACAAGCTACAGTTAAAATGCAGCCGCTAGAGTTCTTACTAGATCAAGAAAATATGATCATATAACACCAATTTTATCATCTCTACACTGGTTACCTATTAAGTTACGTATCAATTACAAAGTATTACTACTGACCTATAAAGCCCTAAATGGTTTCGCTCCTGTGTTTTTAACAGACCTTCTATCGCCATACAATCCATTGCGCTCTTTAAGATCACTAAATTCGAGGCTTCTGGTCATTCCTAGGATATCTAAGTCCACTAAAGGAGGGAGGGCGTTCTCACATTTAGCTCCTAAACTCTGGAATAGCCTTCCTGATATTGTTCGAGACTCAGACTCGCTGTCCCAGTTTAAAACTAGATTAAAGACGCATCTCTTAGACCAAGCATTCACTTAATGCTTACCTTTTTATACTACTGCTGAATCAGTTCGAATGCATAATATTATGAAA
>JAZAVI010001407.1:0-34753 GCA_036326025.1 Chrosomus eos
AAAGCCCCGGTTTGCCATTGACCACACTAATGAATGAACTGGATATGCACATCCACCAGCTGTGGAAGCACACATGTGCTAATTTGAAAACGCAGCACTCGGGTGTGCTATACAGTTTTTCACAATTGCTAAGACACATTTCTTGTAACCTTCACCCATATTGTCAAAACTTTAAACACAAAACCCAGTCTTTAAACTACATTCACAAAACCCCTGACTCTTCTGGCAAAATCAAACACTTGCTTCAAAACCATTTGATATGTGCTCAAAATCAAACAATGCTTTCAAAACATAAACACAGCCAGTCAATATAAAAACACTCATCAGCATTCATTAGACACTACATAAAAAAATTGAGAACACAACGTCCAGGGCATGTAGTTACAGAGAAAAAAAATGTTTACTGCATATAGAAAATCATTTTGCCATACAGTTTTTCTCAATTGCTAAAACACTAAACTCTATTGTCTGAACCAAATGCTCAGTTGCCTGAACCCTCTGATTACAGTTTTTCTCGATTGTTTACACACATTTTCTGAAAGAATGCCTCATATTCTCAGAACTCTACACACAAATCAAAAAACACACACACAATGGGCAAAACCCCTCAATTCTCCTGTAAAATGAAACTTTACATTCAAAACAATGTTATTTCTTCTCAAAATGGTATTTTGTTATCAAATGACACACACAAACCATCATATGAATAGACATTTATAAGAACCAGTTGAACACTGATGTGCTCAATGTAAAACACTGTGATGAATGGAAAACACTTCTTCTCCATTCATCATAATGACTCAGGCCTTTTTTGTTCAGTGTTACACTTACGTACTACAGACAGTACATACATACATACGTTTTTTTCGATTGCTAAACGACAGTGAGCACAACTGGAGATACATGTGCAAAACTCTAACTACAGTCTGCACAGCAGCAGTTCATGTGGACCAAACTCTAGTTCGTTTTTCATAGCTTGAACACAGTTTTCAAAACTCTACACACTTATCCCATGACTTTAACCACAACCTGCACAACACTGTGGATTTACAGCACTTTGTTCAAATGCTAACACACTCCAGTCAAAACGGTGAACCACACATTCAAAACAGAATAGATTTCAGCCTTGTGCCTTTCAAACACTGCAATTTGATAATTCAAACATATATATATATGTTTGGGAGAGGGCGGATGCGTGGAGGAAGACAAAGAAGACAAAGAGCTGTTATTTCAGATGAAATAAGGGCTACACTTATAGACCATGTCGTGACCCCAACCCGTGAACCATGGTCTCTCACTGAGAGAGGCAGGGTTGAGGGTGCAACCCAATCTGCAAAGATCCACCATTTTCCATCATACAAACAGGTGAGTTACATCCTTACAGTAAATGAAAACATTACAGGAATTTATTTTGTATTGCAATTATAGAATATTTACAGATATGTACAGTAAGTTTGACTGTAAAATATATTTTTACAACAGGACCTAAAGACTGCCCCTAACAGGAGGAAGAGGAAAAATATTTTCAGATGCGCAGGAAAATGCTATTGTTGACATGGTTGTTGTAAATGTACATGTGTTACTGTAATTCCGTAAATTACTGTAATACAGACTATTGAAGCAAACTGCTAATTTTCATTTACCAGAAAGAATTGTTATTTTCTAAAAATGTAAATAAATCATGTGAAAGAATGTCACTCTTGTCTTTGAAGAAAATATTACTTTGTATGAAGTCACTGAAATTGTTCAAACTGTAAAGATGAAAAGTTAGTATTTTCTGTATTGGTGTTTGATGCTAGTGTTTTTACTCTCAGTGTGTTCTGAGTGACAGTGTGTGTTATCTCAGTGAGGGTTGTGTGTAGTGTTTGGCTGCAGTGAGCCTGTTTTGAGCCATGTGTTAAGTGTTGTGTTGCTTGGAGTGAGTTTTGCAGGTGATGTGAACTGTTTAGCTCAGGTGACTGTTGGTATTGCAGACTGTAGTTAGAGTTTTGCACATGTAGCTCCAGTTGTGCTCACTGTCGTTTAGCAATCGAAAAAAACTGTAAGTGTGTTGTAAAATATTTGAGAATATTGTTTTTATACCCAGAACACACAAATACTTGGCAACAAATATATTTTATTTTTCCCACAAAAACAATGGGAGATAGATCGCACATTTCGTACATCCCAACCAACACAAAGTTGCACATACAGTGGTCTACATACAAAACAACAGAAAAATATACTGTATGCAGTTACAGTAAAAAAAAATAAAAAAAAATAACTATGCTGCATCTTCTCTTCTGCTTCGGTCTTTTATGCTAAAGCTCTGATTGCTAATTGTAAAACTGTGTGACATGTGTTTGCCCATGTGACGAGTCAGTGTGCAGATCTGAATGGCAGTGTGTTCCTTGTGAAAACAAGAGATTTTGTGCATGAAAATTGTGCCAAATACAAAAAATTGTGTGTAGTGTTTTGAAAAATGTGTGTTTTAGATCTGCAATTTGAGTGTAAAGCAGGAATTGTGCTTGTAGTTTAGCAGAATTGGTTCAGGGGGTCGGTGAATGAGTTACATGTTATGGTCATTGTGTCTCAAGTACCAGAATTTGGTAGCAGCAGGTGAGTTCACATTTCTTCAACAAAAATGGAAGGAGCTAGAAGAAGAAGAAGAAGAAGAAGAAGAAGAAGAAGAAGAAGAAGAAGAAGAAGAAGAAGAAGAAGAAGAAGAAGAAGAAGAAGAGTGAGAATAAGAGGGGAAGCTCAAAGAGGAGATGAAGGAGGTAGAGGAAGAGTAGAAGGAGGATGAGGAGAAGGAGGTAGAGGAAGAGAAGAAAAAGGTAGAGGAAGAGGAGAAGGAGGATGAGGAGAAGGAGGTAGAGGAGGAGGAGAAGGAGTAGAGGATGAGGAGAAGGAGGATGAGGAGAAGGGGTAGAGGATGAGGAGAAGGAGGATGAGGAGAAGGAGGATGAGGAGAAGGGGTAGAGGATGAGGAGAAGGAGTAGAGGATGAGGAGAAGGAGGATGAGGAGAAGGGGTAGAGGATGAGGAGAAGGAGTAGAGGATGAGGAGAAGGAGGATGAGGAGAAGGGGTAGAGGATGAGGAGAAGGAGTAGAGGATGAGGAGAAGGAGGATGAGGAGAAGGGGTAGAGGATGAGGAGAAGGAGGATGAGGATGAGGAGAAGGAGGATGAGGAGAAGGGGTAGAGGAGGAGGAGAAGGAGTAGAGGATGAGGAGAAGGGGTAGAGGATGAGAAGAAGGGGTAGAGGATGAGGAGAAGGAGGATGAGGAGAAGGGAGGATGAGGGAGAAGGGGTAGAGGATGAGGAGAAGGAGGTAGAGGAGGAGGAGAAGGGGTAGAGGGTGAGGAGAAGGAGAGAGGAGGATGAGGAGAAGGAGGATGAGGAGAAGGGGTAGAGGATGAGGAGAGGGAGGATGAGGATGAGGAGAAGGAGGATGAGGAGAAGGAGGTAGAGGAGAAGGAGAAGGAGGTAGAGGAGGAGGAGGAGAAGGGGAAGAGGATGAGGAGAAGGAGGTAGAGGAGGAGGAGAAGGGGTAGAGGAGAAGGAGAAGGAGGTAGAGGAGGAGAAGGAGGTAGAGGAGGAGGAGAAGGGGTAGAGGAGAAGGAGAAGGAGGTAGAGGAGGAGGAGAAGGGGTAGAGGAGAAGGAGAAGGAGAAGGAGGTAGAGGAGGAGGAGAAGGAGGAGGAGGAGAAGGGGTAGAGGAGAAGAAGGTAAAGGAGGAGGTGAAGGGGTAGAGGAGAAGGAGAAGGAGGTAGAGGAGGAGAAGGAGGAGAAGGAGGTAGAGGAGGAGGCCCAGGTAGAGGAAGAGAAGAAGAAGGAGATAGAGGAAGAAGTAGAGAAGGACTCGAAGAGTTGATAGAACCTGAACAAAGAAGACGAGGACCAATCGAGGACCAATGGAGAACTAGATTTTCTACCATTTCTGTGAAATATATTTCATGAAATTAGTCTTATTGTGTACTGTACCATTAGATGTATAAATCCTACTTTATTTCATTGTTATGCTTTAATTTGTATACTGTAATTTAGATATTGCCAAAAATATTTCATTTAGATTTATATATCATTTTTATTATTATTATTATTATTTATTATTATTATTATTATTTTATTTATTTACTTGTATTATTATATATAATTTTTTATACTTATATTATTTAATTTTTATTTTTTTATTTTTTTATTTATTTTATTATATTATATAATTTTTTTTTTTTTTTTTAGTTTGATTTGGCTTGATATTATGTGATATACTATTTCATTTGTTGAATTCTACTCCCTGCTGGTTACCTTACATAGTGTGACCAGATGTTTGCTATTTAGATTAATGAACTGCTATTTAAAATGCACCTGTGACTTTGTTTGTTACACACACCCTGACGAAGGCAATAGCCGCAACGCGTAGGTGTATCTGTCACCAATTTTATGGATAAAAGCCATGATTCAATAAAGGCTTTTTAATTTTTGTATACACAATTCGAGTGCCTTGGAGTATTACTTTGATTTTGAAGACGAGGACCAAATTTGACTCAAGAAATCCGTGCAACACTTATTGACCATGTTACCATGTTATCAACCATGGACTGACACCGATGGAAGCTGGACCACAGTCTATGAGCTGGACACAGAGATCAACCAAATCTCTGGTTTACAGTTTTTTTCAGTCGCTAACAAGCGTTTGTCCAACCAGTTGTCACATTTTCAAAACTCTAAACACAATTAGCACAGTATCGGTCTTTTGTGGCCATACCATTCACACATTTAATGTCGTTTTCACACAATATGCAGTCAGTGAACACATTTCCACAATGCTTACATTTTCTTAACAGACAAGCTATACCTCCCAACAAAATTATGGATTGTTTTTGTAGTATTTACAAATGTTAACACACACCATCCCACAATAGCAAAAACAATTTTCCAAACCTTAGATAAAAACATCTGCTCCTGCAATGATATCAGTTCAAAAACAATATAGCTCAGCTAATAATCAACAAACAATTAAATAATTGACACACAGATGATTTATGTTGGGTAAATTGGGCCAACCACAGCTGATTCCAGTCTGGCTTAGACTGGCAGGGGTTATTTTTTTCTATTACATTGACACTTATGCAGTAAAATGAGGACTTTGAGGAGTGATGTTTTTGGAAACAGAAAAAGAAAAAGACACTGTAATGTCTGGACGAGGAAGAGTAAGAGCAAGGGGCCCAGTGAGAGATGCAGTGAGAGGTGCAGGAGCTATGACGACAATATGTCCAGATATAGTGTATATTCAATTCAATGTCCAGGTCTATTAGCTTTGCACTTTGCAAGTAGGTAACCTACACAGTAATAGGTTACAGTACAGTATAGTATACAGTAATGACAATGTAATGTAACTTTGTTACAGAGAGTTATGGAATTGGAGGCCAACCAGGCCCCTCATGAACTCATATAGGCCTACATAGATGATGAGGCAGGATTCAACCTGGCCAAAAGGCGTTACAGTAACATGGACGAAATGTAATTGGAAAAAGGGCCACAGTTGATTTGCCAGAACAGAGAGGGGCAAACATTACCATGTGTGCAGCAATTGCAAATGCAGGATTACTCCTTCACAGATGTCAGGTTGGACCCTTATAATACAGAGCGCATTCTTGGCTTTCACAATGATCTCCACCAAGTGTGTATGTTTTTGACTGAAGTGTGTATGTTTTGACAGAAGTGTGTCATTTAGCAAACAATCTAGGAATTATGCAAATTGAGTGTGGTGTTTGGATAATTGTGATTATATTTTGAAAAAAAAGAATCTGGTTTTCAAAATTGCGTGTAAACAATTGAAAAAAACTGTAATGTTTTGTGAGTGTTAGATTATTTTGCTAACAAAATTAGTCATTTTGGACATTGAGCTTCAGTTTTATCCTGTGTGTTAACTGTTTTGAAAATGTGATGTCAGAGTGGGCAAATGTGTCGATAAAAACTGTAAACTGAACAAGAAGAGATGCAAATCAAAAGTTTGATAATGGCGTTATGAAAGGCAGCTTCTGTGAATGACACATTTATATAAAGAAACAGTTATTTTGTGTTGTGAAAAGGATAATTTGTGATTTTGAGTATTGTATACTAACACAATTGAAAACATGATGATTTTTTTTAAAGTGCACTTTAAAAGAGTTTTGAAAATGTACACCTTACTTGTGAAAAAAGTATCAAAGCGAATAAAAAAAAACTGTAAAGCGCAAGTGGTAGGTCTACTGACAAAAAAAGAGTTTCTGAAGCTCTGGTCTAGTTGAAGTTGAGGAGAGGAGCGGTTACAGAAGAAAGTGTAGCGCTTAGTGTTGCTGAGAGAGAGAAAGAAAGCAACTCGATCGCCTCCTGGAGGAGAAAGGAAGAATGACGAGGCTGAGCTGTGCTTTTCCTTTGCCGCACTAATAGCAGACAAAAACCATGAAAGCAAAATGTAAGAAAAGAAATCAAATTTGAAAGGATAAAGGAAAAATGAGATTGGGTGAAGTGAATTATGTGAGTAGTGAAGATGAAGCAAAAGCTTACAGCACCTGGTATTCCCAGGCGGTCTCCCATCCAAGTACTAACCAGGCCCGACCCTGCTTAGCTTCCGAGATCGGACGAGATCGGGCGTGTTTTTTTTTTTTTTTTTATTATCAAAAAGTAACAAAAAATAGTGTACATAACACAATTCGGAAATTATGATTCCAATCATTATAATCCCAACACTAATTCATCTCACATATCAAGGAACCATACAGGAAAAAAAACTTTTAACTTTCCTCAATCTTCATCCACCAGAATATTCCAAATAAAATTTTGAACCATTATTCAAACTTATTGTCTCTTTTCAAAAATTTAAACTTAACCCTTCTTTTTTATCTATATTTATAAGCCCACTTTCTTCTTCAACAAATGCCTTTTCAAATTCCTCTTTGCTCAAATATTTCCACATTAGATACACATTCTTTCTTACAACCGTTGTAAACATCTCAATTACATCCACTTTCTTCCCTTCAAAATATGCCAAGTTCCTTCTCACCCATATTGCATATCTTGCATGACTTAACATAAAATTCCAGAAATTAACCCTCTTGTCTTTGTGATTCATACATTCACCGAATAAAAACAGTTTTTTCCATTCATCCCCTGTTACATCTTTTCCCATTCCGTCCTTGACCATCTTTTTCAATTTTTCATGGAACACTTGAAGCTCTTTACATTCAAAGAATATATGCATCAGAGTCTCTGGCTCTGTCTCACATAAGTCACATTCTCTTTTCACATTTTTGTTTATTTGATGGATTACCACCTTTGTGTATATCCTATTATGTCTGAGCTTAAAGTCCAGATTCTCACAATCCAGTCCATTATATTTCACCATTAAGTTCTTCCAAATTGTCTTCACATTCAAATCTGGAAATAGTTTTGTCCATACAGCTTCTGATGCAGGCAGTTTGATTTCCTTTTTCAGCAACATCTTATATATCATTTTCACATTTATCTCAGACAAATACTTCTTATTATTATTTTCCATAATATACATTTCTGGAATTCCCCAATTTCCCACTTTAACAGTCTCTCTCTCTATCCTTTCCACCCACCTCTTAGGCAGGCTTATTTTAATATTTTCACACTCACGGTCCACTTTTGCTTGTTCAATCTCATCATCCCACCCCACCACACAGTCATATATGGCCCTATTTGGTAAGAACCCCTTCACAAATTCATATGCCATATCTTTGACTTTTCTAACACCCGCTCTCATGAACAATCTATTGTAAAGCATTTTCCCTCCTAACCTAATTTTTGGATTCAAGAATATTGGCTGATGATGAACTTGATTTATATTCTCACATTCATATCCCACATTCACTACATACTCACTCCATGCACTAAACACTTCCTGATAAAATAATGGCACCTTTTCAATCATTGGTTTTTTTAAGGCCATGAACAATCCTTCCTCACCACATCCTCCACTTTTATCTAAATAATTTCTCAGATAACCCTTCCATCCATACTCTACTTTATCATATAAATATTTTTTTATCGTTTTCACTCTTATTGCCTTTCTTTTAACTTCTAAATCAATCAGCTTCAAGCCTCCCTCCTTATAATCTGCTATTAGTGTTTTTGCTGATATTTTAACTCCTTTACCTCCCCACAAAAAAATATTCACTGTCTCTTTAATTCCATTCAACACCCAATTTGGTAGGTCTATTACCCCCATCACATAGTTACATTTGGTAAGCAATAATGAATTAGCTACTACTACTTTGCCTCTTAATCTTAATTCCCTTAGTCTCCAAAATTGTAAAACTTGTTTAATTTTATTTAATATTCCTGTCCACGTAGCATCTCTAGCTTCTTTTACATTTACTCCTATGTTTACACCTAGAATCTTCACATACTCTTTCGTTATTTTAAAGGGAGTATCTGACCCTTTTATATCCACACCTCCTATACTCATTATTTCGGATTTATCTACATTTATTTTTGCACCTGACGCTTTTCCGTATGTTCCCATATGTTCCCTTATTCTATTTATACTCTCTATGTCCTTAACTGTAAATGTGGTATCATCTGCATACTGATGAATTATGCTCATTCCCCCATATGGTATTTGAATTCCTCTTATCTCTTTATCTCCTTTAATCAGTGTTGCCAGAGGCTCTGCTGTTATTGAGTATAGTAATGCCGACAGTGGACATCCTTGCCTGACTGACCTCTCTAAAGGAAAAGAGTCAGTTAACACCCCATTAATTTTCACACAACTCCTAGCATTATCATATACTAACTTTATCCACCTTAGAATCCTCTCCCCAAATCCAAATTTTCTCATTGTTTGCTCCATGAAGCTGTGCTCTACCCTATCAAACGCCTTGTTTAAATCCATCGATAAAACCAAACCCCCCTCCCCATCCTTTCCCATGCTTTCTACTACATCTCTTATTGTACTAATTGTGTCTGTGATATCTCTTCCCATTATGCTGTATGCTTGATTTGGTGATATTATTGTCCCTACTACCTTTTTTATTCTATTAGCTAATACTTTTGTTAAAATTTTATAGTCTGTGTTTAAAAGACTCAACGGTCTATAATTTTCCAACTTAAGTGGACTCCCTTTATTTTTGTACAAGATGGTGATTACTCCTAAACCCATTGATTCTGGCATTTCCCCTCTCTCTTCCATACTCATATACAGCTTCCGCAATATTGGTGCTATACAGTTTTTCTCTATTGGTTTGGCTCATTTCTTGAAACAGAAATTACATTCTCAAAACTCTAAGATCATTTGGCAAAACAGTCTTACAGTTCAGCACAACACTATAGCTCACTTGCAAAAGCTCATATCTATCCCAAAACTGTTCACTCATGCTTCAAAACTAAATTCCTTTCTCATATAAAGAGTCAGTGCCACCAAAATGGCAAAGATCCTTCTCAATTGCTTTGGCTCATTTCTTGAAACAGACCGGACGTTCTCAACACTCTTGGTGCTTTTGCCAAAATAACGTGGATGGTTCGGCACAACACCATGGTTCACCTGCAAAAGCTCATACATCTCCCAAAACAGTTCACTCATTTGTCAAAACTAAATTTCCTTCTCATTTAACCAGTCAGTGCCCCCAAAATGCTTCATCTCTTTGGCATTGTGTAAGCACTGCAAGCCAAAATGTTTAGATGTTTTGTCACTATGGCAGAGGACCATTGAAATATCCCTCATATCCACCTTTCAGTCTTAGCCCAGTCCTTCATTGACAATGGTTACTGTACTGTTTTTTTGTCTAGCTAACAGAATACAATTGTGTATAAAACTGAAAAAAAAAAAAAGAAATAGGATTTTAGGGTAAGAGTAGCCTCCAAGGTTTGACATCACACATTGCACTCATACTGCCAAGGAAATTGTAACCATTATCATTCACACACATAAAGTAACTTCCATACATCAGAGTAAAAGTAAAATGCATACAGCATAATATATTGTAATATAGACACACAAACAAAAAAACAATGAAATTATATGCAGCCTACAGTGCTGTAAATAAAGCTGGAGTTTCACAACTAAGTTCTTCACTGGTCGCTGTCCTCACCCTCCCTCTCCTGGCCACCATCCTCACCCTCTCCTGGCCATCCACACGCTGCTGTCTGTCTGACCACAGATTATCATCCACATCACAGTGCATATTCTCCCTTACGATGCAACGAGGGAAGAAACAGCGTGCATGTCGCAACCATCCCCTACACTGATCTCCTGTAATATCCTCACACTTGTTCATTGCATGGAGCAGGGACCTCTGAGCTTGAGCCTGATGCTCATACACTCTCCACCTCCAAGCGGAGAAATACTCCTCAATAGGATTGAGGAAAGAAGAGTAAGGTGGTAGGAACAACATGACCATACTTGGATGAGTAGTGATTGTGGTAGGAGCACCTACAAGACCTCTCTCATTTTCAGGGATCAAATAAAAATGATGGCGGCCCAACCATCATCCACCGTGGCCTGGTGGCCAATAATATTACGGCCATGTCTTCGGCCCTTGGCCAGGTTGAAGATAGCTTCATCCACAAACACGAGGATGAGATGGGTCTCGTTTCCTTCCAATGCCATTACAGTTTTTTTCAATTGCTAAGAAGCGTTTGCCAATTCTTAAAATACTTTTTCTAAACTCTTAACACAGCAACACACCTACATCACACAATTATCCAAATAGTTAATTTTCTGACCAAAACCAGAGTTTGTTAAATAAATACAAACTCTACATTTCAAAACGCTAAAAACCTTTTTCTATATAAACTAACTCTATCAAAACACTGCAAATCTGTTTCAAAATTGAATCATTCGGTCAAAACACTAGCACTCATTTTCTATCCAACATGAACACATAGTCAATCATAGTGCAATGACTCTCAAAATACTAACAGTTGGTGGCATTACAAAAACTGCATTACTTGTCATGTTTTAGTTCTATCTGTATAGAACATACAGTATGAAATCCATTTTTCCATGAATCCATGAATTCATGGTTCATTAGATAGATAGTATGTGTACAACATAATATCTAAATATGAAGGAGTCATCAATACTTTATAGAATGTACAACTGAATAAAAACAGTAAGTGACAGAATTGCTGCAGTAAAGGCTTTATTAGCAATATGAAATTGCTGTCAGTGATCATCAACAAAACGAAACAAAAAAGAAAAACATACATGGCCTTTGGTTTAGTAAAGTGTGAAAAAATAAAACAAAATGACAGAAAAAAGGCACAGATACAATCTTCAGCATTTGGCCACATGTTCTCATCTACATCACATCGGATGTTGTCTCTCGCTATACACCTTGGATAGAAACGCTTGGCATGCCTTATCCACCCCTTATCCACTCCAGCCAGCATCCATGGCATCGAGGAGGGACATTTGGTCTTGAGGCCGATGATCATAAACTTTCTACCTCCAAGCAGAAAGAAATTCCTCAATGGGGCAGAGGAAAGGAGAGTACGGAGGAAGAAAAAGGGAAATCATTCTTGGATTTTCTGCAAACCACATTGTCCCATGTAATCACAAATGTCCTCATGTTTCCGCCCACCTGTTCTGCTTCTGGCAGCAGTTGTTGGTGGAGGTCGTCTAAAAGAAGGCACTCTGTGTTGTAGGGACCAATCTGGCTTTTCTGCAGGGCCAAACCAGCACTTGACTATACCTGGTCAAGTGTCTTGACCATGCTGGTGGCCAGCAGTTACTGTAATACAGTAAATAGCCACTGCATTGATAGCCCTCATGAAATGCATGAAATGCAAATCCTGTTGGTTTGTTGAAAAATCCGGATAATGGAAGCAACGGTTGACCGTCTGAAATTAGGCTGGACTCTTTCGCCAGCCTCTCTCAATGATAGACCATGGTTTATCACATGGTCTATAATGGTGGCTCTTCATCCGTGACAACAGCTCTTACTCCCCTTTGAACAGCACCACGCATTCTTACTCCTCTTCCCCTAGCTCGCCTTCTCCCTCTCCCTTTCCCTTGTCCTGGTCAAACTAGTCCTCTCCCTCGTCTAACTAGTCCTCTCCATCGTCCAGGCATTTTCTTTCTTTTTCCTCTGTTTGGGTCTGTGCTGCTTTGAACAAAACTAATCCAAAGAGTGAATTTTTTATTGTGTATGTCCATGTAATGGAAATCTTCAACATCTGGCTATGTCTCTGATTGAGATTGGAATCAGCTATTTCTTACTGTAATGATCAGTCATTTAAAAATGCTTATCAGCTGTATGAATTTTTTTTTTTCAATATTTGTTTCAATACTTTTGAGCGGATATTGTTAAAGTAGAGGCTTTATACTGTATCTATGGTTTAGAACATTGGGTCTTCATTTCTGGCAAGCTGCGTTAAAGCATTTGTAAAAAAGACTATAAAGATCCATGATTTTGGTATCGGGTATGCTTATATGTAAAGAAGATGTAGGCATTCTAGAAACGTGTTAATTGACAGCATTTTGTGTGAAAACAACATGAATTGTGTTAATGGTATGGTCACAACAGACAAATGTTGTGCTAGTTGTGTTCAGAGTTTTGAAAATGTGATTACAGATTGGACAAAAGGATGTTAGCAATTGAAAAAAACTGTATTATCCAAACCTGGGGTACATGTACCCCTATGCAGGTAGGGGGTATTTGACAGAAAAGGGAGGGGGGAAATCATCAATAACTAGACTTACTGAACTGACTAGACTAACTGTTACAGTAAAACCAACAGTATTAGATAGATATACATGGGAGGCACTAATTGCAGCTCTTTGATCCCTTTTCTTTTTGTCATTTTCACTGTCAATTGCTGTAATAAATTTATCAAATGTTCCAAGTGATTCATATATGGTATTCATGGTATTATGTTCTTGACTAATTTTGACAATTGAACAGACTATTGTGCATGTGATGACTTATACAATGATATGACGCTGACAGGTTTTGGAGCGAAAAACCATTAGACTGAGAATCAACAATCAGTTTAGATCAACAAGATCTTTTCACTTGGAAATTGTGCTAAATGTAGGCTACCTGTACTTAATCATTTGCAAAGATGTACTGAGACATTGAGACATGTACTTAGGCATTTGCAATTTGATGAACTGAATGAGAAATTCAATTCTGTTGTGAAAAATTGCCAAGTGGTTTGGAGGTTTGTCCATGTAGTTTTGAGAATGTAATTTCTGTTTCAAGAAATGAGCCAAACCAATGGAGAAAAACTGTAATATCAACAAAAGTCTTATAAAATTCATGTGTTAATCCGTCTGCACCCGGGCTTTTATTCGGTTTTGTTTGCTCTATTGCTTCTTTTATTTCTTCAATCCTTATATCTCTTTCACACATACTTTTATCCTCTTCATTTAACCTAGCACTTACAGTATTTAAAACCTCATCCACACTGTCCTGTTTTACACCTTCTTTCTTAAATAATTCTCTATAAAACGACTCTACTACTCTTATTATCTCCACATAATCAGCTACTTTTACCCCTTTTTCATTTTCCAACTCAAAAATATGATTTTTCTTCTGCTTTTTTTTCTCTAAGTTCAGAAAGAACTTTGTACTCCTTTCTCCTTCTAAAGCATACTGTGCCCTACTCCTTACTATTGCACCCTTACTTTTTTCTTTTTCATATTCCTCTATCTCTGCTTTTATCTTCAAAAAACATTCTTTTCCATGCTTAGGATCCCTATCTATTTTCTCTGCTTCCTTCTTCAATGCATTTTCCATTGCTTCTACTTTACTCCTCGTCATGAAATCCCTTTGTTTTGAATATCTAACACTTCTTTTTTTAATTTTTGCTTTCATTATTTCCCACCATTCACACACATTTTCATCAAACAATGGGTTTTCCATTTCATACCTTATACATTTCCTGATATTTTCTTTATATGCCTTTTCCTTTAGCAGAGATGCATTCAAACACCACACTCCCCCACCTCTCTCTTCCATATTTACACCAACCTTAACTGTCATAGCGGCGTGGTCACTTATTCCTGTAAACTTATATTTCACATTTTTCACGTATCCTAACATTTCCCTTTTAATTAAACATAAATCTATTCGGCTTTGTTTCAAACTCCCCATCACCATTTGCCTTCTAGAAAACTCTCTTTTGTAAGGATTCTCCTCTCTCCAAGCATCAACTATATCCTCGCTCATCATCCATTCATTTAAATATTTCCTAGACACATCTGATTTAAAATTTGCACTACTTGATGCATCTAGTCTTGTACACCAAACATTGAAGTCTCCCATTACTATAAATTTCCCTTTACATAACGGCTTAATTTCTTTGAAGACTTCTTTTCTTTCAGTTTCTACATTAGGTGCATAAATATTTATCAACCTAAATAGCTCATTGTGAAACATAAAATCTATTACTAACAATCTTCCTTTACCATCCTTATAAATTTGCTGTACATTATACACTCTATCCCTCTTCATCAAAATCGCCACGCCGCAAGCTTTTTGATTTCCATGGTTAACAAAAATATCATCTTCCCACAATTTTTTTATATTTCCCATAATATCTTCCGTCCAATGAGTCTCTTGTAAACATATTATGTCTGCTTTAAGCATTCCCTTCACCTTTTCAAACTTGTTTACATCTCTTAGTCCATTGGTGTTCAAGCATGCAATGTTCATAACACCACACATAATATATATTATAGTTTTAAGGAATCTCAAACTCATTACAGTAAATCCAATTCCTTACTTTTTTGCAGTATGCTCCCCCTTCCCATTTTTCTTTCTTTTCTTCTTTATGCTCTTTTCCTCACTTGTGTCCATTTCCTCCTCCACGTTTAATGCTGGGTTCTCTGACATCTCTTTGTCTCCTCTCCCTCCTTCATCCTTCTCCTTCATACTTTTTGTACCTTGACTTTCACCATCACCTTTTGATATCTCTCCATCATCTTCTTCGTTCTCCCGTTCTTTCAATATTTTAGCTTTTCCGTCTCTTAGATTTATCTCTTCATCTAGTTCCTGAACTTTATTTTTTTCTCCTCTCTCTCTCTGCCATAGTCTTGAGATCGCTTCCTCTCGACCACTCTCTCTCTCGGCAGCTCTCCGTTCTCCTTTTCCTTCTTTTTCAGACCAGGTGCCAGTTCTCACCTCTTCTCCAGCCGCTACACCTTCCTCCTCCTCACTTTCCTCCTCCTCATCCACCTCGTAAAGATCCGATGACTCTCCTTCGATGTCCTCTTCTCTCACCTCCGCCGGTGTTTCGCACACACACAGTCCAAACCTCATCTCACACTCCTTGCAATTCCCCTCCTTACACTCCCGTGCATAGTGTCCTTGCTTGTTGCACTTGAAGCACTTGAAGCTTGGGCAGTCTCTCACTATGTGCCCCGGTTGAATGCACAAGCGACATACTTTCACCTGTCTATCATGAATGACTCTGAAGTGCTCTGTACCTCCCATTGTGTCAAACTTTGTGGAATATGGCAAAGATTTGACCGTATCATTGAACTTGACTTTTAAAAATCTGGTTCCATCCGCTATATCAGTCCCTGGCCACATTCTCCTCTTTATTCTTGAGACAGCCGTCACTCCCCATTCCGTTAGCTTTCTCATTATTTCCTCATCCTGGATGTACGTAGGCAGACCCAGGAATGAAACTACCATCTCTGTGCTGTTTATTTCTTTCGCCATGATTCTACTCTTTTTTTATCTTTAATCCATCCAATATTTTATCTTTTCCTTTCTCCTCCTCCATTGTTAGTTCATATTCCTTTGGAGTTTTGTACCTGCATCCGATGACCACTCCACAATCCTCTCTTACTTTCTTCAGCAGTTCCATCATGGTTATTCTGTCCTCTCCCTCTATCTCCACCAGCACTGTTAGTCTCTTCTCATAATTCCTTCTTCTTTGTTCATCTTCACCGCCATTTTCACTCACATTCCGCTTGTCCACTCCTCTTCCCTTTTCCATGTTGTCAGCTTGCATTCACGCCTTCACTGTGCCAGAAGTATTAATCCCCAAACAGCAAAACCGCCGTTTGGGGAGTAAATAACTCCACGAATTACAACTCCTTGTTTGTTAAAAGGTTGTTTTAGCACAAAACTCAAAATATCTTCCAAACAAACACTCTCCACGTGTTCCTTCACTGACTCAACCACTTCCTGCTTCCACTAGGGCGGTTCCAAGGTGGTATGGCCGTAAGCGAGAGACTCAGTCGATAGAGAGATATTTAAAGAAGGACACCAGCAGCAGCAGCAGCACCTCTACACATGACGGACCGCATTGACACACGTCCCGAGCTGCAGAAACAGACCCCTTTCCCCATCAAGAGTCTTCAAGACTTTCCTCAAAAAATATCCTCGCTTTATGAAATTTGAAGTTCACAGCATTTGTGCGACATTGACATGTAACTAAAAAAAAAAAAACCTGACGTCCCTTTTCCTTAAAAAAAGAAAGAAAGAAAAAGGTAAAAGTCAAGAAAATGTTAATGATATTGAATACAAATGTGTTAGTTGTCAGACATGACTGGATATAGTCCAATTAAATATGAGTCAATATAATTTGTTTGTTTATTTCATTATTTTTAATTATTTATTTATATGCACGTCTTTGATCTTAAACTCGTACTGTTATTAAATGTAGGCTATAACTGATAAAACAACGGACTTGAGTTTTTTTGAGTCTTCCATTTTTTCAACAATGAGCGCAGTAAGTGATGCTATTCTGCCCTCTTGCGTTTGGATTCAAACTTTATAAAGTAAATAAATAAAGTGAGAATGAAAGAAAACCTTCAATTCTGTTTTAAAAATAAGTATGAAAACCTTTGATTTCCTGTTATAGTTATGATTGGGTTTTTTTTTTACAACAGTCACACTAAATATTTTTTTTTTTATTATGGTTGCTTGAAGAACAATTTCCAAACAAAACTGCCATGTACAAATAAAAATATAAAATATAAATAGGTCTAAATATAGACCTGCCAACAACAAAAAAAATCAAAATAATAATACAAATAAATAAAATAATAAAATGCCTTGCTGTTTCACAAAATCGTAAATGTATTAAATAAAGAAAGGTAACAGCTTTATTGTTTGTGCTCTCCATAATAGTAACTATATAGTTTTCTTATTGTTTCAGTACCACAGAAAAAAAGACGTTTATAAAGATGAATAATGTGCCTCATTTTCCAGACTCTTTTCATAAAAAAATAAAATAAAATAAAATATTTCAAGCTCATATAGGCAAAGAAAAATTGCACAACAATTTGTCATACTATATATAAAAAAATAGTTACATTTTCCATAATTATTGTATGTGATTATGTCAGTTTCAGTATTTGCTTTCTACCATGCACAAATTAAAATGTCACTGAACACAGCTGTTTAATTGTAACAATGAGCACTCAAACACACCAAACCAACAATTACTAAAAACACACACAAAAACTGATGTTGCACGGGCACTTTGCACTAGTATAGGCCCTATAACATTTCTATCATGCCTGGTAGTCAAGGCACATTTTATTTACTGCACGAATAGAAGAGGATGACAGCAATAAAGGCTCCATTTAACAAACCAATGAGAATAAATATTCAAATGAACATTTGTCTGTCCAAAATGGCCATTAAAGGCATAAGGAGGCTAAATGAAAACTACCTCATTTTGCGTAATCAGTTACAGTCAGAGATACAGAGATAACCATTAAGGCCAGTCAGCTTTCATTATATAATGTCATGAGATCTGCTGGTTGGTCAAAGAATATAAAGCATCTCAAAGCAAGAGAGATTGAAAAGCAGTGGTGAAGTTCCTCGCAAAGAAAAAGTCTATGGAGCTCTCCATGTACGCATAAATGTTTAAAATGGCCATTTGTTGTTTTCATGTGTTTGTGTTGATTGAGAGAATAATGTGTCATTAATTATCAAGAATAGAGGAGGTTATCATCTGTGTATGGGAGCATATCAACACATAGCTAACGTTATATTAAAAACATCAAAACCAATTTACATATTAAATTGTGCACAAAATTGTGCATAAAAATTTCCATATCATGCCTATTCATTTATCTGCATCGAGTCAATAACATTCTATGTTTTATTCTAATCTGAGTAGCCTAATGCCATTATGTAAAAAAATTCAAATCTCCAAACCCTGAATAAAAAGCAGTGTACTCACGATCACTCGCCGACTCGCTACAAATTGTAAGATAGCGCTGCGCTCACTGTCTCAGCGAACGTTCTGTGACATCACAATAGAGCAAAGCGCTCAATGAACTCAAGAGTTTGAGTGACGGGAAATATATCCTGTTTCATTAGATTAAAACTGGATATGCTATACAAATACAAAGAGTGACTAACCATGTTTAATGTATGATTGTTCATAAACATATCTGTTTAACTCTTGTACTGAAGTTTATGACATTTTTTTTTTCAGGTGCTTTGCTAAATAATTCTCAAAATGAACAGCTTCTTATTCCTAAGTAGCCTTTTTTTCCCTTTGATAAGTTGCATAATTATTATCTGTATCAGTTTTCAAATGTATTTCTGTGGTTTGCATGTGTTTATGCTTTAAAATATTATTTTCAGATTGATTTATGATTATTATTATTCTTACTAATAAGCGTTTTCATCTAAATGTTTGTTGCAAATATTTTGGGTTGTATAATAAGCATTGCTTTCAATTAATACAATATATTATTGTAGCCGGAGAAGGATGTGTGTGTGATTGGTTATTCATGCAAATTCGCGTCATTGCGTAGGCTACATTTATAGAGGGATTTCTCGCGAATAGCGAGAGGCTGAGAGCGCGCGCGAACAGTTTACTGTTGATAATTTGTTGTGTAGCGTTTCCCTCGCCGCATCCAATGTAGACATAGATATATAGATATAGCCTATGTAATGTAGACAGCATTGCTTTCGTTTGAGGGCGCTTAACACACTCAAGCACCCCGTAGAAACGGGCCTGGCAGCTCGCGCCATCTAGACACGGTGAAAGTTACATGATTGTGACGGATGGCCGAATTTACATGATACATAAATGAGCATTATAGTCTGCGATAGATACAGCGCCAAAAACAAGAGAAAATAATAAAAGGGGATAAAGACAGAGGTAAAGTGATGTAATGAATGAACAGTTTATCTGCATAGTAAGATAATATTTAATGGCACGAGGTGCCCTCAAGGTGTCGGAGCGCATTCCACAGATGTGGGGCAGCAGCACAAAAGGCCCTAGTATTTTCCATTGTCCTAAGTCTGGTTCTGGGTATGTGGAGGAGGTTTGAGTGGAGCGGAGGGAACAGGTTGTGTTTTGTGGGTTGATAAGTTGAGGTAGGAGGGGGGCATGTCCATGGATGCATTGATGTGTGAGGAGGGAAACCTTACTCAATCCTGGGGGAAGCCAGTGGAGTGAGTGGAGAATGGGGGTAATGTGCTCATGTTTCCGTTCTCTCGTCAGGATAGCTGCAGAGTTTGGGATGTACAGAAGCCTCTGCAGACTCTTTCTAGGAATCCCTCAGCTTGCAGATAAAAAAAAACTACGTTTACAACCATGGCAAGAAGCTAATTTTTAAATGGAGGCATTCGGTTATAGAATAATATCCAGTGTAGCCAGTTTTACTATAAACCAGAAAGCAAAAAACAAACAATACTGGAAGTTCTAGTGGAGTTATTTAATGAGCCTGACCTGCAATCGTGTGATACTCCTCTTTGATGGCTCTAAAGGGTTTGTGTCCAGGCATCCACAAACTCTCAGAAAGAGCGCAAGAGCGAGTCACACTTTTCTTCCCACTCTGCATGCAGCGGCCTTACTAATGTTCTCTACATGCACTGTTTTGTAGAAAAATTAGTAATGAATGTACTGCACTGCAATAAAAAGCTTTTCTTACTTTGCATTTTTAATAATATTAGGACTACATGTCTGCCTTTTTATGATCTGAGGGAGGAGCGCAACCGGTGGAAGGAGCAGTCCCTGCCTTTCGAGAAAAATATTGGGCAGGGAGTTGTCTTCGGAGGCGAAGAGGTCGACAGGTTGCCTCGTGCCCGTAAGAGGAGACTTCTGGCCAGCTTGTAGAGAGGTCTCGACCTGAGCCCGCCCTGGCGATTTATATAGGACACCACTGTCATGGACCAAGACATGGTGACCTGCCAGGTGTAGTAATGGCAAATTCGGGGACTTGGCGCCCCCTTGACGGGCTCTGACGTGCGACCAATTAGCCAACTCTACGTCATTACACGCCCGCGCCATTGGATGTGCAGTTGCCGCAGCGCAGCCTATGAGCGAGCCAGACGCTCTGCCGCATACATAGACATAATACATACATAGACGCCCTATTGGCTGCTGGAGTGTACGTCAATGGCGCCGCCATATCAAGGAGGGCAACTTTCCCATACCTCTCTCATTATGGGAATTGAGAAAAATGCCTGTTTCGTGCGCTGCGTGGGGCTGTACAAGTCGCCACACAATTGAAAACAGGTCTCGGGGAATTACCTTTCACAAACAAGACTGAAAAAAATGTTGGGGTTGTATTTGGTCATTATATAATTAGTAATAGAAACGTACACCAAGTACAAACCACTGAAATCGGCTGATAAATGTAAACGTTATTATTGTTTTTATCCAGGAAAACCGCAGCTCACCCGTTTACTTGCATTTGTTTACAGCGCAGTCTTGACCTCCGCAAAATGGCGGACCGTTGACGTATCGCAGCAACGTTCCAAAGTGGCCAATAGACGGTTTCATCGGACGCACGCGCGTAGCCAGAGTTACGAGCTGGCCCGAAGTTAACTTCCGGTCTGTGTTTGTAATGTGGCGCCGACTACAAACGCAGTTAAACTTCATCGCAATGATCCAGGCGGAGTGAAAGCATCTTACCCGCCTCGATTTCCCCATAAATGACACAGGTATTTCCATCCGTGTGAGTTAGAATTTTTTTTTACTTTTCCAGGTCTGTAGAAAAAAATGTTTGCCTCAAAATTTTGGTGACCGGGTCTGGTAGTGTGTCACATTTAAGTTTGGACAAGTCACGTCTGTTTTCTTCTATTAGTCCCAAATAATACTGACTAGACATACTTACTAACTAAAACTAAAGTAATTTGCGTGTTTCTACAGATGAACTCTGTTGTTATTGATTCTACCGGAAGTTAAGTTTGGACCACAAACGTTTGTTTATGTTGTTGCCGTTAAAACCGTCTATAGGGCGTCTATGTATTTATTATTTCTATGGCAGCATAGATATTGAGCATCACAGTCCCGCCCACAGCCGGTGCCGGAAGTAAAAATTCAATACAATTTCTCCATTGACATTTGGGATATAAGCCATAAAAACGTAACCATACATGGTAGACTTAAAACCAGCTACGGCTGTACTAAGTGATTGTATATGCTCATATAAACGCCAAAAGTTCATGGGGCACTAACCTTGTTTTAAGATAAATCCCTTTTATTCGGGATGTATTGGATAAGTACTTCATTACCCACAATCCCACAGTGATGCATCTGATTGGTGGAAGTCGTGTCACGTGTCTGAAACCCCGCGAAGGCGCGTGAAGAATGAAGATCGCGTAATGACGTAGGGCTAAGTTCATTGGTCGCACCTCAGAGACGACTATCAATGATCATGATAGCCTTTATATATCTGAGTGGTTAAAGTCTTGTATATTGATTAAGCCTACTTTGCTATTACAGTTTTTTTCAATTGCTTACACACTAAAATTAAAACTTTCCCACTATTAGCAAAACCTTACACTCAAGGAGAAAAACACCGGCCTAGATTTGCACAATTGTAAGCACGTTGTCAGCTTCACCCTTTTTGCAAAACATTACACACAGTGATTTGTAAAACTTTACACACATTTTCACACCTTAGACACAGATAAGGATTGTGAGGTTACTTCCTTGTCATTACAAAGCCCCGGTTTGCCATTGACCACACTAATGAATGAACTGGATATGCACATCCACCAGCTGTGGAAGCACACATGTGCTAATTTGAAAACGCAGCACTCGGGTGTGCTATAAAAGGCAGCAGGTGAGTTCACATTTCTTCAACAAAAATGGAAGGAGCTAGAAGAAGAAGAAGAAGAAGAAGAAGAAGAAGAAGAAGAAGAAGAAGAAGAAGAAGAAGAGTGAGAATAAGAGGGGAAGCTCAAAGAGGAGATGAAGGAGGTAGAGGAAGAGTAGAAGGAGGATGAGGAGAAGGAGGTAGAGGAAGAGAAGAAAAAGGTAGAGGAAGAGGAGAAGGAGGATGAGGAGAAGGAGGTAGAGGAGGAGGAGAAGGAGGTAGAGGATGAGGAGAAGGAGGATGAGGAGAAGGGGTAGAGGATGAGGAGAAGGGGTAGAGGATGAGGAGAAGGAGGATGAGGATGAGGATGAGGAGAAGGAGGATGAGGAGAAGGGGTAGAGGATGAGGAGAAGGAGTAGAGGATGAGGAGAAGGAGGATGAGGAGAAGGGGTAGAGGAGGAGGAGAAGGAGTAGAGGATGAGGAGAAGGAGGATGAGGATGAGGAGAAGGAGAGAGGGAGTAGAGAGAGAGAAGGAGGTGAAGAGAGAGAGAGGAGGGAAGGAGGAAGGAGGAGAGGAGAAGGAGGATGAGGAGAAGGAGGATAGAGAGAGGAGAGGAGGAGAGGAGGTAGAGGAGAGGAGGAGAGGAGAAGGGGTAGAGGATGAGGAGAAGGAGGTAGGGATGAGGAGAAGGAGGATGAGGAGAAGGAGGGGGATGAGGGAGAGGAGGAGAGGAGGAGGGAGAGAGGAGTAGGAGGAGAGAGGAGGAGAAGGAGGATGAGGAGAAGGGGTAGAGGATGAGGAGAAGGAGGAGAGGAGGAGGAGAAGGGGTAGAGGATGAGGAGAGGGAGGTGAGGAGAGGAGGAGAGGAGGAAGGAGAAGGAGGTAGAGGGAGGGAGGAGAGTAGAGGAGGAGGAGAAGGGGGATGAGGAGGAAGGAGGTAGAGGAGGAGGAGGGAGAAGGAGGATGAGGAGAAGGGTAGAGGATGAGGAGAAGGAGGTAGAGGAGGAGGAGAAGGAGGATGAGGAGAAGGGGTAGAGGATGAGGAGAGGAGGTAGAGGAGGAGGAGAAGGGGTGAGAGGATGAGGAGAGAGGAGGATGAGGATGAGGAGAAGGAGGATGAGGAGAAGGAGGTTGAGGAGATGGAGGTAGAGGAGGAGGAGAAGGAGGTAGAGGAGAAGGAGGTAGAGGAGGAGGACAAGGGGTAGAGGAGAGGAGAAGGAGGTAGAGGAGAAGGAGAAGGAGGTAGAGGAGGAGGAGGAGAAGGGGTAGAGGATGAGGAGAAGGAGGTAGAGGAGAAGGAGGTTGAGGAGAAGGAGGTAGAGGAGGAGGAGAAGGGGTAGAGGAGAAGGAGAAGGAGGTAGAGGAGGAGAAGGAGTGAGGGGGAGAGGAGGAGGGATAGAGATGGAGAAGGAGTAGAGGAGGAAGAGGGTAGGAGGAGAGGAGAAGGAGGTAGAGGAGGAGGAGGAGAAGGGGTAGAGGAGAAGGGTAGAGGAGAGAGGGTAGAAGGAAGGAAGGAGTAGGAGGAGGGAGAGGAGGAGGAGGAGGAGGAGAAGGGGTAGAGGAGAAGGAGAAGGAGGTAGAGGAGGAGAAGGAGGAGAAGGAGGTAGAGGAGGAGGCCCAGGTAGAGGAAGAGAAGAAGAAGGAGATAGAGGAAGAAGTAGAGAAGGACTCGAAGAGTTGATAGAACCTGAACAAAGAAGACGAGGACCAATCGAGGACCAATGGAGAACTAGATTTTCTACCATTTCTGTGAAATATATTTCATGAAATTAGTCTTATTGTGTACTGTACCATTAGATGTATAAATCCTACTTTATTTCATTGTTATGCTTTAATTTGTATACTGTAATTTAGATATTGCCAAAAATATTTCATTTAGATTTATATATCATTTTTATTATTATTATTATTATTACAGTTTTTTCCAATTGCTAACACACAATTTTGCAAACTAGTGTGGTTTTATCAAAATACTTAACACAATTCACAAAACCATACACCCAAACTGCAAAATACCTCATATCTCCTGCAAAATGAAGCACTGCAACCAAAACTACATATTGCATTATCAAAATCAAACTTTTGCATGAAATGGTACACACTTCATTCATATTACCAGATTTTTGTCTAACCAACTACACACTGTTGGGCATAATGAAAAGCACTCTCATCTTTATTATGCTTTGCTATAATACTAAAATAGTTCAAATTGTAGAAAATTCTTCAGATTGTTCACATGACAGAAATATTTGCAGATACACACACATGCTGTTGAAACATTTATTTTTTTATTTTTCACCAAACAAGTCAGTGCAACATATGCACAGCAGATATATTTACATTGGCCTGAACAAAAATATGCTCACAAAAAACAGTAAACTGAAAAACAAAATTGCAGAAAAAATAAATGTATAAAAAAAAGGCAAGAAAATAATTAGGCAGCATCTTGCCGCACAGCTGGGTCAGGCCACATCACAGGCAATATCTTCCCTTGCCAAACATCGAGGGAAGAAGCGCCTTGAGTGCCTTATCCATCCCTGAATCACACACACATCAATCTCCTCATGCCTCTTCCATGGCCTGCAAAAGAGGCATGCGCACACAGGGCTGCCGGTCCTATACCTTCCACCGCCATGCTGAAAATAACTCTTCTAGGGGCTCCTACTCTTCCTCTTCTTTTCCTCTTTCTCTTCCTCCTCCTCTTCCTCTTCTTACTTTTCCTCTTTCTCTTTCTCTTTCTCCTCTTTCTCTTCCTCTTCTTACTTTTCCTCTTTCTCCTCCTCCTCCTCTTACTCTTCCTCTTCTTACTTTTCCTCTTTCTCTTCCTCCTCTTTCTCTTCCTCCTCCTCCTCCTCTTCCTTCTTCTCCTTCTTTCTCTTCCTCCTCCTCTTCCTCTTCCTCGTCTTCCATTGTTGTTGTAAAAAAAAAAGGTGCTCACCAGTGGTCTTTTCATAGTGCTTACATCCTGATTGAAGTGTTAACCATTAACCAGTGAAGTGTTTGGCCAGCTGGCACATGTATTAACCAATTAGCTCATGTATTGTCATTTTAAATGGCAGTGTTTTGAAATGGCAAACATGTGACTTTATGTCAGATTGTTGTGTCTTATGCAGAGAACCGTGTTCAGTGCATTTAAAAAGTGCCATTTTGAATTGCAAAATGTGTGTAAAGCAGAAAATGTGTTTAGAGTTTTGGTGACTTGAGAAGAGGTTTTGCTCTCTGTGTGTCAGTTTAAATAATTGAGCTGTCCATGTCATTTTAGTGTGTTAGCAATTGGAAAAAAACTGTATTATTTTATTATTATTATTATTTTTTTATTTATTTACTTGTATTATTATATATAATTTTTTTATTTAATTTTTTTATACTTATATTATTTAATTTTTATTTTTTTATTTTTTTATTTATTTTATTATATTATATAATTTTTTTTTTTTTTTTTTAGTTTGATTTGGCTTGATATTATGTGATATACTATTTCATTTGTTGAATTCTACTCCCTGCTGGTTACCTTACATAGTGTGACCAGATGTTTGCTATTTAGATTAATGAACTGCTATTTAAAATGCACCTGTGACTTTGTTTGTTACACACACCCTGACGAAGGCAATAGCCGCAACGCGTAGGTGTATCTGTCACCAATTTTATGGATAAAAGCCATGATTCAATAAAGGCTTTTTAATTTTTGTATACACAATTCGAGTGCCTTGGAGTATTACTTTGATTTTGAAGACGAGGACCAAATTTGACTCAAGAAATCCGTGCAACACTTATTGACCATGTTACCATGTTATCAACCATGGACTGACACCGATGGAAGCTGGACCACAGTCTATGAGCTGGACACAGAGATCAACCAAATCTCTGGTTTACAGTTTTTTTCAGTCGCTAACAAGCGTTTGTCCAACCAGTTGTCACATTTTCAAAACTCTAAACACAATTAGCACAGTATCGGTCTTTTGTGGCCATACCATTCACACATTTAATGTCGTTTTCACACAATATGCAGTCAGTGAACACATTTCCACAATGCTTACATTTTCTTAACAGACAAGCTATACCTCCCAACAAAATTATGGATTGTTTTTGTAGTATTTACAAATGTTAACACACACCATCCCACAATAGCAAAAACAATTTTCCAAACCTTAGATAAAAACATCTGCTCCTGCAATGATATCAGTTCAAAAACAATATAGCTCAGCTAATAATCAACAAACAATTAAATAATTGACACACAGATGATTTATGTTGGGTAAATTGGGCCAACCACAGCTGATTCCAGTCTGGCTTAGACTGGCAGGGGTTATTTTTTTCTATTACATTGACACTTATGCAGTAAAATGAGGACTTTGAGGAGTGATGTTTTTGGAAACAGAAACAGAAAAAGACACTGTAATGTCTGGACGAGGAAGAGTAAGAGCAAGGGGCCCAGTGAGAGATGCAGTGAGAGGTGCAGGAGCTATGACGACAATATGTCCAGATATAGTGTATATTCAATTCAATGTCCAGGTCTATTAGCTTTGCACTTTGCAAGTAGGTAACCTACACAGTGATAGGTTACAGTACAGTATAGTATACAGTAATGACAATGTAATGTAACTTTGTTACAGAGAGTTATGGAATTGGAGGCCAACCAGGCCCCTCATGAACTCATATACATAGATGATGAGGCAGGATTCAACCTGGCCAAAAGGCGTTACAGTAACATGGACGAAATGTAATTGGAAAAAGGGCCACAGTTGATTTGCCAGAACAGAGAGGGGCAAACATTACCATGTGTGCAGCAATTGCAAATGCAGGATTACTCCTTCACAGATGTCAGGTTGGACCCTTATAATACAGAGCGCATTCTTGCCTTTCACAATGATCTCCACCAAGTGTGTATGTTTTGACTGAAGTGTGTATGTTTTGACAGAAGTGTGTCATTTAGCAAACAATCTAGGAATTATGCAAATTGAGTGTGGTGTTTGGATAATTGTGATTATATTTTGAAAAAAAAGAACCCGGTTTTCAAAATTGCGTGTAAACAATTGAAAAAAACTGTAATGTTTTGTGAGTGTTAGATTATTTTGCTAACAAATTAGTCATTTTGGACATTGAGCTTCAGTTTTATCCTGTGTGTTAACTGTTTTGAAAATGTGATGTCAGAGTGGGCAAATGTGTCGATAAAAACTGTAAACTGAACAAGAAGAGATGCAAATCAAAAGTTTGATAATGGCGTTATGAAAGGCAGCTTCTGTGAATGACACATTTATATAAAGAAACAGTTATTTTGTGTTGTGAAAAGGATAATTTGTGATTTTGAGTATTGTATACTAACACAATTGAAAACATGATGATTTTTTTTAAAGTGCACTTTAAAAGAGTTTTGAAAATGTACACCTTACTTGTGAAAATAGTATCAAAGCGAATAAAAAAAACTGTAAAGCGCAAGTGGTAGGTCTACTGACAAAAAAGAGTTTCTGAAGCTCTGGTCTAGTTGAAGTTGAGGAGAGGAGCGGTTACAGAAGAAAGTGTAGCGCTTAGTGTTGCTGAGAGAGAGAAAGAAAGCAACTCGATCGCCTCCTGGAGGAGAAAGGAAGAATGACGAGGCTGAGCTGTGCTTTTCCTTTGCCGCACTAATAGCAGACAAAAACCATGAAAGCAAAATGTAAGAAAAGAAATCAAATTTGAAAGGATAAAGGAAAAATGAGATTGGGTGAAGTGAATTATGTGAGTAGTGAAGATGAAGCAAAAGCTTACAGCACCTGGTATTCCCAGGCGGTCTCCCATCCAAGTACTAACCAGGCCCGACCCTGCTTAGCTTCCGAGATCGGACGAGATCGGGCGTGTTCAGGGTGGTATGGCCGTAAGCGAGAGACTCAGTCGATAGAGAGATATTTAAAGAAGGACACCAGCAGCAGCAGCAGCACCTCTACACATGACGGACCGCATTGACACACGTCCCGAGCTGCAGAAACAGACCCCTTTCCCCATCAAGAGTTGTCAAGACTTTCCTCAAAAAATATCCTAGCTTTATAAAATTTGAAGTTCACAGCATTTGTGCGACATTGACAACTAAGAAAAAAAAACATGACGTCCCTTTTCCTTAAAAAAAGAAAGAAAGAAAAAGGTAAAAGTCAAGAAAATGTTAATGATATTGAATACAAATGTGTTAGTTGTCAGACATGACTGGATATAGTCCAATTAAATATGAGTCAATATAATTTGTTTGTTTATTTCATTATTTTTAATTATTTATTTATATGCACGTCTTTGATCTTAAACTCGTACTGTTATTAAATGTAGGCTATAACTGATAAAACAACGGACTTGAGTTTTTTTGAGTCTTCCATTTTTTCAACAATGAGCGCAGTAAGTGATGCTATTCTGCCCTCTTGCGTTTGGATTCAAACTTTAGAAAGTAAATAAATAAAGTGAGAATGAAAGAAAACCTTCAATTCTGTTTTAAAAATAAGTAAGAAAACCTTTGATTTCCTGTTATAGTTATGATTGGTTTTTTTTTACAACAGTCACACTAAATTATTATTTTTTATTATGGTTGCTTGAAGAACAATATCCAAACAAAACTGCCATGTACAAATAAAAATATGAAATATAAATAGGTCTAAATATAGACCTGCCAACAAAAAAAATATCAAAATAATAATACAAATAAATAAAATAATAAAATGCCTTGCTGTTTCACAAAATCGTAAATGTATTAAATAAAGAAAGGTAACAGCTTTATTGTTTGTGCTCTCCATAATAGTAACTATATAGTTTTCTTATTGTTTCAGTACCACAGAAAAAAAAAGACGTTTATAAAGATGAATAATGTGCCTCATTTTCCAGACTCTTTTCATAAAAAAATAAAATAAAATAAAATATTTCAAGCTCATATAGGCAAAGAAAAATTGCACAACAATTTGTCATACTATATATAAAAAAATAGTTACATTTTCCATAATTATTGTATGTGATTATGTCAGTTTCAGTATTTGCTTTCTACCATGCACAAATTAAAATGTCACTGAACACAGCTGTTTAATTGTAACAATGAGCACTCAAACACACCAAACCAACAATTACTAAAAACACACACAAAAACTGATTTTGCACGGGCACTTTGCACTAGTATAGGCCCTATAACATTTCTATCATGCCTGGTAGTCAAGGCACATTTTATTTACTGCACGAATAGAAGAGGATGACAGCAATAAAGGCTCCATTTAACAAACCAATGAGAATAAATATTCAAATGAACATTTGTCTGTCCAAAATGGCCATTAAAGGCATAAGGAGGCTAAATGAAAACTACCTCATTTTGCGTAATCAGTTACAGTCAGAGATACAGAGATAACCATTAAGGCCAGTCAGCTTTCATTATATAATGTCATGAGATCTGCTGGTTGGTCAAAGAATATAAAGCATCTCAAAGCAAGAGAGATTGAAAAGCAGTGGTGAAGTTCCTCGCAAAGAAAAAGTCTATGGCCATTTGTTGTTTTCATGTGTTTGTGTTGATTGAGAGAATAATGTGTCATTAATTATCAAGAATAGAGGAGGTTATCATCTGTGTATGGGAGCATATCAACAAATAGCTAACGTTATATTAAAAACATCAAAACCAATTTACATATTAAATTGTGCACAAAATTGTGCATAAAAATTTCCATATCATGCCTATTCATTTATCTGCATCGAGTCAATAACATTCTATGTTTTATTCTAATCTGAGTAGCCTAATGCCATTATGTAATAAAATTCAAATCTCCAAACCCTGAATAAAAAGCAGTGTACTCACGATCACTCGCCGACTCGCTACAAATTGTAAGATAGCGCTGCGCTCACTGTCTCAGCGAACGTTCTGTGACATCACAATAGAGCAAAGCGCTCAATCAACTCAAGAGTTTGAGTGACGGGAAATATATCCTGTTTCATTAGATTAAAACTGGATATGCTATACAAATACAAAGAGTGACTAAGCATGTTTAATGTATGATTGTTCATAAACATATCTGTTCAACTCTTGTACTGAAGTTTATGACATTTTTTTCAGGTGCTTTGCTAAATAATTCTCAAAATGAACAGCTTCTTATTCCTAAGTAGCCTATTTTTTTCCCTTTGATAAGTTGCATAATTATTATCTGTATCAGTTTTCAAATGTATTTCTGTGGTTTGCATGTGTTTATGCTTTAAAATATTATTTTCAGATTGATTTATGATTATTATTATTATTATTACTGTTTTCATCTAAATGTTTGTTGCAAATATTTTGGGTTGTATAATAAGCATTGCTTTAAATTAATACAATATATTATTGTAGCCGGAGAAGGATGTGTGTGTGATTGGTAATACATGCAAATTCGCGTCATTGCGTAGGCTACATTTATAGAGGGATTTCTCGCGAATAGCGAGAGGCCGAGAGCGCGCGCGAACAGTTTACAGTTGATAATTTGTTGTGTAGCGTTTCCCCTCGCCGCATCCAATGTAGACATAGATATATAGATATAGCCTATGTATTGTAGACAGCATTGCTTTCGTTTGAGGGCGCTTAACACACTCAAGCACCCCGTAGAAACGGGCCTGGCAGGCGCCATCTACACGGTGAAAGTTACATGATTGTGACGGATGGCCGAATTTACATGATACATAAATGAGCATTATAGTCTGCGATAGATACAGCGCCAAAAACAAGAGAAAATAATAAAAGGGGATAAAGACAGAGGTAAAGTGATGTAATGAATGAACAGTTTATCTGCATAGTAAGATAATATTTAATGGCACGAGGTGCCCTCAAGGTGTCGGAGCGCATTCCACAGATGTGGGGCAGCAGCACAAAAGGCCCTAGTATTTTCCATTGTCCTAAGTCTGGTTCTGGGTATGTGGAGGAGGTTTGAGTGGAGCGGAGGGAACAGGTTGTGTTTTGTGGGTTGATAAGTTGAGGTAGGAGGGGGGCATGTCCATGGATGCATTGATGTGTGAGGAGGGAAACCTTACTCAATCCTGGGGGAAGCCAGTGGAGTGAGTGGAGAATGGGGGTAATGTGCTCATGTTTCCGTTCTCTCATCAGGATCATAGCTGCAGAGTTTGGGATGTACAGAAGCCTCTGCAGACTCTTTCTAGGAATCCACAGCTTGCAGATAAAAAAAAAACTACTTTTACAACAATGGCAAGAAGCTAATTTTTAAATGGAGGCATTCGGTTATAGAATAATATCCAGTGTAGCCAGTTTTACTATAAACCAGAAAGCAAAAAACAAACAATACTGGAAGTTCTAGTGAGTTATTTAATGAGCCTGACCTGCAATCGTGTGATACTCCTCTTTGATGGCTCTAAAGGGTTTGTGTCCAGGCATCCACAAACTCTCAGAAAGAGCGCAAGAGCGAGTCACACTTTTCTTCCCACTCTGCATGCAGCGGCCTTACTAATGTTCTCTACATGCACTGTTGTGTAGAAAAATGAGTAATGAATGTACTGCACTGCAATAAAAAGCTTTTCTTACTTTGCATTTTTAATAATATTAGGACTACATGTCTGCCTTTTTATGATCTGAGGGAGGAGCGCAACCGGTGGAAGGAGCAGTCCCTGCCTTTCGAGAAAAATATTGGGCAGGGAGTTGTCTTCTGAGGCGAAGAGGTCGACAGGTTGCCTCGTGCCCGTAAGAGGAGACTTCTGGCCAGCTTGTAGAGAGGTCTCGACCTGAGCCCGCCCTGGCGATTTATATAGGACACCACTGTCATGGACCAAGACATGGTGACCTGCCAGGTGTAGTAGGAAGGTTTTGAGGGGCAGTTGATATGCAACTGTCGACACCGCGCTCGCCCAAGAGACGGAGGCCGGTTTGCCCTTGCACAAACCCAACCTGTGTTGGAGACGTCCGTGGTGACCACCATCCTCCTTGAGACTGTCCCCAAGCTTACACCGACTCGTGAAGGCGGGGGGTTTCCAAGGGACCAGGGCTCTGATAAATTATCTGAAAAATTATCCAATTGAAAGCCACACCTCTTATGCCATATCTTTTTCATTTTTAAAACAGGATTTTGTGATTAACAGTATCAAAAGCTTTTTTCAGGTCAATGAAAATCCCCCCTGTGTAGTTTTTATTTTCAGTACAATTTGATAATCTTTCAACTATGTCGATAAGTGCCATAGATGTTGATCTGCCGCTTCTGAATCCATACTGGCTGTCCATTAATAAATAGTTTTGTTATTGAAATTAGATATTGTTATAAGAAATCGCATTTGAAAGGATAATGGAAAACGCATCGTTGATGTGAGTAGTGAAGATGAAGCAAAAGCTTACAGCACCTGGTATTCCCAGGCGGTCTCCCATCCAAGTACTAACCAGGCCCGACCCTGCAGCTTCCGAGATCGGACGAGATCGGGCGTGTTCAGGGTGGTATGGCCGTAAGCGAGAGACTCATTAAATAGACTTATTAAATAAAGAAAGTTAACAGCTTTATTGTTTGTGCTCTCCATAATAGTAACTGTATAGTTTTCTTATTGTTTCAGTACCACAGAAAAAAGGACGTTTATAAAGATGAATAATGTGCCTCATTTTCCAGACTCTTTTCATAATTAAAAAAATATATATATTTCAAGCTCATATAGGCAAAGATAATTTGCACACAATTTGTCATTTATATATAAAATGTATAAACTTATAAGTTTGAAAACCATAACCTCTTTGTATATTGACAATGCCAGAAAATATGAGCAGTTTCTGGTTGCAATATGAGCAGTTTACATCTATTTCTTGGTTAAACTAGAGAGAAAATGATTAACAGGGTAAAATTTGTGCAATATCTTAAATGAAATATTCTTGATGTTTGTAATGAGATATTTATTACGTAACAACCAAACCTTTCTCCAATTAATAGTTCCAATAAACCGAGACCAATAGGAAATTATATATATGGTTTGTTTCCTTTCTTCTTTTTGAAATAGAGAACGTATAGCCTTATTATTGTCTTTGCTTGTCAAAAAACAATTTGTACCACAGAAAGTGTCAGCTGATGTAATAAAGAAACGTGTAGAGTTATGAACTCTACATAAAAACCACACCAGGAGAGAGAGCACCAATTACAGAGGCAAATTCTTCAGGGATTCTGGGAAATTAAAATGTGAAAGAAATTAATCTTAAGTCATTAAATACCCTGCCCCACAACTGCCCCACCAAGAGGATCCCCTTCAAATCAGGTTTTCACAAATATACTCTTATGCTTATATTATATGGGGCGCCGTTTGTAAAGCGGCTCACGCTGAAAATAACAGCAACATTTTGTCACATTTAGCTTCAAACAATGTTTAAAAAACTGGTATGAATTTTTGACGGTCACTTTTTAGCACATTTACAACAATATTTGTCAACTTAGAGATATTTTAAATAGCCTAGTTAAATCTAAATATTAAATGTTACACCTAAATGCTAAATCTAAACGTTAAATCTAAATGATAAATCTAAATATTAAATTTTACACCTAAATGTTAAATCTAAATGTTAAATCTAATTGTTAAATCTAAATGTTAAATCTAAATGTTAAATCTAAATGTTTAATCTAAATGTTAAATCTAAATGTTAAATCTAAATCTAAATCTTAAATCTAAATGTTAAATCTAAATGTTAAATCTCTAAATCTAAATGTTAAATCACTGATTCTTGAAACTTTGGCAAAAACATGTCCCACTAAGAAAAGTGCTAATTCTGTTGGAAATCAATAACATTTTCATGAATAAAAAGAATCAATGTTATAATCAGGGGGTCCTTGCACATATTTTTAAGGTTCTTTTAAAAGGGTTTTTTTTTTTATTTATTATTAATTTTTTGATTTTGGGTGGCCCGGTTTCCCTACAAAATCAGTTGTTTCCCTTTGGGTAGGAGATAAAATTTCAAAAATTTATTAAAAAAACAAAAAGTTTAAAAATTTTAATTGGGAAAAATTCTTTAGCCTACCACATGAAAGGGGTAATTGTAATAGGGGGTTTTAAAAACTACAAACAGTGAGTTTTGAACAATATTTCCTATTATTTAAAGGTTGCTCAAAATTTTTGTTCCCCAACCCTAAATTTGTCACCACCCGCCGATATTTATAAAAAAGCCAAAAAAAATCAAAACAACTAAAAGGTCAAAAATACACTCCTTAAGGACCCCATTTTAAACCTTTTAGCTCTACTGCATGCTTCAAAATCCTCAAGCTTTTCCTAAGGGGTTTTTTATTTTCTCTTAAAAAATTGTTATATTTTTTTGGGCACTGCTACTGTCCAAAAAATTTAAAATGTCAACACCGTCTTTTTTTGTAATTTTAAAAAAAATTAGATTAGATTATGACATAAATGTTTACCTTTTTTAAAAAGTGGGTCTGAAGTAGCTAGCAAAAGAGGGTTAAAAAAGATGGCTAATGGAACAACTCATGGGATATCATGTGAAAGAGTAGCTTTTTGTCAAACCCCCGTCAGACGTCACCAACCCTCAGGTTTTCTGTCTGACGGTGGTGACGTAAAAGTCTGGGTGGTGCCAAAAAACCTCCAAATGGTTTCCCCAACAAAGGTAGGGAAAATAAATTTTTTATCCACAATAAATACCAAAAATTACCTGTAAAAGGTCAAATTTAAACCCCTTTTATATTTTTTTTTACATAATTTTTACCTATATTTCTTCCTTTTAAAGGGCCTTTCACTGCATGTGCGGGCATTACTTTCGACCGCATCTCCGATCGATGAGAGTGTTTTTTGGGATTTTCATTGGGGGAAGGGTTTTCTAAAAATTTTTTAAATAAAGTTTATGTTCAGCTTTTAAAGT
>JAZAVI010001408.1:0-18424 GCA_036326025.1 Chrosomus eos
GAGGAAGACAAAAAGGCAGCAAAGCTAGATCGAATGAAGAAACATCTTGGCAGCACGAAAGCAGCTGCTCATGCTCACTCAGTGTATGGTATACCTGTTAACGTAGAACCTTCGCCTGAGCCAACTGATAAATGCCAACAGGATGAAACCCAGAAGCTTAAGGAGAGATAGCTGCACTGAAAAAACAAGTTGCATACTTGTCAAGGAAAGGTGAAACTAGAGACTATGAGATAAAAAGTGGAAAAAACGCTAAAGGAAGTGCAATTACCAGTGACTGCCTTGTGTCCAGCTCCAATGTGACATCTGGCTCTACAACTATGCCAAAGCCCTGGTTCTGCTTCAAGTGTGGGGAAGATGGACACATTGCAGTTCGCTGCAGTAATGATCCCAACCCTGAGCTTGTTCGGAAGAAGAATTCACAGCTGAGGGAGAGACGCGAGGATTACCGGAAATTGCATGGGACATCACAGTTTTCTTTAAACCTCTAACAGCTTCTGTTGCGGGACACTCAGGAGCTGCCAGCACTCATATTCGTCCCACAATGATGGTTCATGATACAGTCCATTGTGCGAGAGAAACCCAAACAAACATCAAGGTTAAGGATGAATTCTTGCCGCAAGGTCTTATTGGCAAACGTTGTGTTTCGTCTGTCCTTGTTGAAGGCACTCGGTGTGATGCTCTCTTGGACACCGGGTCACAAGTTACGACTGTTTCAGAGGCGTTTTACTTGACAAATCTTTCTTCGGTTCCCATTCAGCCAATTCATGCGTTGTTTGAGGTTGAGGGTGCCGGCGGACAGAATGTTCCATACCTTGGTTACATCCAAGCCATCATAACCTTCCCTTGTACTGTCACAGGCGCAGAGGAGGAGCTTTCTTCTCTCCTACTTGTTGTCCCGGATTGTCACTTCAACAGTAAGGTCCCACTGTTGATTGGGACAAATGTTCTCGACCGCTTATATCAGCAAGGGGTAGAAAAAAAAGGGGCCAAGTTCTTCCAAAAACCCGGTGGCAGTAGTGATTATGCGTTGCTTTTTCAACATGTGGCTCAGAATTATGAGAGTGGGAGGAAATCCTTTCATGTGAAAGCACTAGGGAAAGGCCAAATCACTATCCCTGCCAAACAGAAAATATGCCTCTTTGGTCAAGTGAGGATTAAGGGAATGTCAAATGCCTTATTTGTCTTAGAGCAACCCAAGTCTTTTCCCTTGCCGGGTGGACTTCTGCTTGAGTGTGCTGTGGTTAGTGCCCCACACAAGGCTCGTTCAAAGAGTCCTGTCATACTAAAAAACATAACTGATCGGGATATTAGCCTTCATCCCAAGCGTGTGATCGCTGAGATGGCAGCTGCTTATGTTCTGCCTCTGAAGACTGAGCTTTTGTCTTGTTCTGCTCAGGTGCCCTGTGGGAAGCTGGTGTTCGAACTTGATAACTCGCCCATTCCTGAAGAATGGAAAAAACGCATCTCTGATAAACTCAATTCCATGTCAGAGGTCTTTGCTGTTGATGACTTGTCATATGGTCATGCCACTGCAGTGAAACACCACATCAAACTACAGGATGAGACACCTTTTAAGGAACGACCTAGGCCAATTCATCCCAGTGACCGGGAAGCTGTTAAGCAACATCTCAGGGAGCTTCTAGATGCTGGGATAATCAGAGAGTCAGAGAGCCCCTTTGCATCACCAATCGTTTTGGTTCGCAAGAAGAATGGCCAAATCAGACTTTGTGTCGATTACAGGAAGCTTAATGTGCACACTATAAAAGATGCATATGCACTTCCCAACATAGAGGAAGCTTTCTCTGCACTCAGTGGGGCTAAATGGTTCTCTGTCATGGACCTTAAATCAGGATATTATCAAGTTGAAGTAGCCGAAGAAGATAAACACAAAACCGCTTTTGTTTGTCCTCTAGGCTTCTTTGAATTTAATCGTATGCCTCAAGGTGTCACAAATGCACCTAGCACTTTCCAGAGGCTTATGGAGAAGTGTGTAGGAGACTTGCATTTGAATGAAGTACTCGTGTTTCTGGATGATCTCATCGTCTTTTCTAAAATTCAAGATGGCGCCGGTCTGTTTGCTGGCTTGCCGTCGGATGCCACTGTCATTTGTTTTATATGTATTGATATGGTCGATTTGTTGGTTGGTGATTGAAACCACTTCGGTACTCACCTACGATCGTCAAGCCCTCCTTTATTTACGTCTCTCTTCGGCGGACTGCTGCGGACGCGTCCCTAGTGAGGATTATTTCTTCAACTCAAGGACTTCCTCCATCTTTCCCGCGATCAGTTGTCACTCGACGGACTGCTGTCTGCATCGTAAAAAGCGTGCCAGAAAACGAGGAAAACGCAGTGGACTTCTCGTTAGGCTAAAGAGTCGCGGGGCTTCATCGTCACGGATTACCCGCGCCTGGCCGGAAAGCTATTGGTTGACTAAACACAACAGCACTTCGACGTTGCAGTCTACCGGTCGTGTTCCAGTCCGCTTGGACTCATGGACCCCCCTTCGCCAACCGTTAAGACAACGCCGCGTCAACAGAGGTGTCGACTTTCGGAACCTTCGCACTTTGGAATATGTCAAACTACCGGCTGTGCTCATGGATACCGGACCGCAACAGGTAAAACTGTCGCTGGTAAACGCAAGATCCATCTGCAACAAATCATTTATTTTAAACAATTTTTTTACATCTCGTGACTTGGATTTCCTATTTTTGACGGAAACCTGGCTCAATGCTGGTGAGCTGGATTCTTTGACTGAGTTATCACCAGTTGATTGTGTCTATTTCAGCTCTCCCAGGCTAGTAGGCCGTGGTGGAGGAGTAGCTACAGTGTTTAATAAACGTTTTAGATGTAGACTTTTGCCTGCCACCCAATTTTATACTTTTGAATTGCAACTATTCACAATTCAGTTACCCAGCCCAGTGACTTGTGCCCTTATTTATAGACCACCAAAATATATAAGGACTTTTTGCTGGAATTTGGGACATTTCTTTCTAATATAGTCCCCACTGTGGATAAATTGCTTATTCTGGGTGATTTTAATATTCATGTTTGCTGTCCTTCCCACCCCTGGTAAATGAATTTTTACAACTCATAGACTCATTTGACCTCATCCAACATATCAATGGCCCTACACACGAACATGGACATACCATCGATCTTGTTTTAACTTATGGTCTTTCAGTAGGTAACATTGAAATTGAGCAAAGCGGCCTGTCGGATCATATGTCTGTCCTGTTTAATATAATAGTGCCATATCTACCCCCGAATGACGAGAGGGATGTACACTTCTCTCGTGTGATTATTCCCTCAACTGTAACTGAGTTTTCTAATGCCTACACAGAGTCTTTAACAAGGTCTGTTTTAGAAGCCCCATCGCTTAACCTCACTACTGAGGAAATTACTATGTTGTTTAACGAGACATGTACAAATATCTTAGACTCGGTTGCACCACTAAAATCAAAGCGCTGTAAACGCAGTTCTCGCCCTTGGTTTAATCATCATACCCGGGCTCTCAGGCAGGAGTGCCGTAAAGCCGAACGTAAATGGAAAAAAGATAGGCTACATGTCTCATCTGAGATTTTTAAGAACCTTCTGTCTACCTATCAATGCGCTGTTAAAGCAGCTAAAATTGAGTACTTCTCAGATTTTATAAAGAAAAATTCACATAACCCTAAAGTACTGTTTAATACTTTTGATAATGTGGTTAACACGAAGCCTCCTTCACATCCAGATGCTACTCCTGAGCTGTGTATACAATTTCTTAATTTTTTCAGGAATAAGATTGAGGTTCTATACTCGAGTATCCCCACCTATCACGCCTCCAATTTTCTCAATTCTTCCACCTATCATGCCTCTAATTTTTCCAATTCTAGCCTTAATAATGCCCAGCTAACACATTTTACTCCAATTGATCTCATTAAAATGACAGAGCTAATTTTTAAACTGAAACCGACTACCTCACCAACAGATATTATGCCGACACGTCTTTTTAGAGAGGTGCTAGATGTGATTGGTCCATCCGTTTTGACTATAATGAATAGTTCATTATGCACTGGCATTATTCCGTCCTGTTTTAAGCATACTGTGATTAGGCCATTTTTGAAGAAGCCAAGTCTTGATCCATCTGAGTTTAATAACTTTCGACCTATCTCCACAATACCTTTTCTGTCTAAAGTGTTGGAGAAGATCGTCTTTCTCCAACTCTCTGCATTTTTAACAGACCAAGATCTTCTTGATAAATTTCAATCAGGATTTAGGACCCGTCATAGTACTGAAACCGCTCTCCTTAAAGTGACAAACGACCTTTTGCGCACTTTGGACTTGGGTAATTCCGCTATTCTAATTTTGCTCGACCTTACCGCCGCCTTTGATACAATCCATCACAGTATTCTTTTAGATCGTCTAAAGGAGGAGGTTGGGCTTAGCGGCATGGCCCTACGCTGGTTCCACTCATATCTCTCAAATAGATCTGTATCAGTTAAAATTGGTAACTATTCATCACCCTCAGCACCACTAACATGCGGGCTCCCACAAGGGTCCATACTGAGTCCTTTACTATTTTCTTTGTATATGTTACCTTTGGGCTCTATTTTCAGGAAATATGAGATCACATATCACTGTTACGCTGACGACACTCAAATGTATGTCCCACTTCATCCTCTTGATAAGTCTTGTTCCAACCTTATAAAATGTCTTGATGAGGTAAAGTGCTGGATGACTAAGAATTTTCTCCATTTAAATGAGAACAAAACTGATGTTATTGTTTTTGGTCCTCTTGGCTCTTCAGCACTCATCTCTTCCTATCTGGGGCCACTATCCAGTAATGTCCACCCATGTGCAAAAAATCTGGGTGTATTTTTTGACTCCGAATTAAAGTTTACGAAACAAGTAAGTGCTGTGGTGAAAAGTAGTTTCTATTACTTAAGATTAATAGCGAAAATGAAACCTATGCTCTCACGTAGGGATTTGGAGACGATCATCCACGCATTTATATCATCAAGACTGGACTATTGCAACGTGGTATATTTGGGACTCTCTCAGTCATTGCTGAATCGATTGCAGCTGGTTCAAAATGCCGCTGCTAGACTTTTGACCAGCATGAGAAAGAGTGATAGAATCACCCCAATTCTAAAATCCGTTCAATGGCTACCAATCAGATTTCGGATCGATTTTAAGACCTTAATATTCATTTATAAAATTTTAAATGATCTGGCACCCTCCTACCTATCTGATCTTATTATTCTGCACCAGCCAGTAAAGAATCTGAGATCAGCAGATAAATTATTGCTCCAGGTACCGCGGTCCAGACTTAAGTGGAAAGGCGACCGAGCCTTTTCGATAGCTGGTCCTAGGCTATGGAATACTTTACCTCCCGCCATCCGCTCCATCCCCACGTTGCATTCTTTTAAAACAGCTTTGAAAAAGCACTTCTTAAGCTTGGCATTTAACTCCGACCCAAGAGAGACCTAAATATATTAATTTTATGTGGTTTTGTTTTGTATTCTGTCGGTTTGGTTTTATTGTTGGAATTGTACAGCACTTTGGGCTGCACTTGAGGCAGTAGAAATGTGCTATATAAAAAAATAAACTAAACTAAACTAAACTAAAACACTTGAGGAACATGAAGCCAGGCTGATGAAAGTGTTGACTCGTCTGAAGGAGTGTGGACTGAAGTTATCTCCTGAGAAATGCCACTTTTTCAAATCATCTGTAAAGTATCTGGGACATGTGGTGGATGCTGATGGGGTTCACACCGATCCCGAAAAGATTTCCGCTCTGAAAGATTGGCCTCGTCCTTCAACCAGGCGAGAGCTAAAATGTTTTCTTGGCTTTGCTGGGTATTATCGGCGCTTCGTCAAGGGGTACTCTGAAATAGCAAAGCCATTAACCTGTTAAGCTTCACCCCCAATTTTGAAAAATCCCCAGAAATGGCATACCCAAACTCAAACAGATACAGTTCATGAACCATTTGTTCTAAAAGCACAAGTATGATCTCATTTGAAAGCTGACACCTGGCAGTTTATTGCAAATGTAGAATTAATTATTGTCATAATGAAAAATAAATGTTATAAATAGCTTCAAAGTTTTGTCAAGTTATTAGAAATTTATTTTTATGAAATATTTTCATGAAAATAAAATTGAAGTTGGCCCTGTAGCAATCTAGAAATGCACTGCAGCTAAAGCCACATGTCTGACCATGTTATATTTCAAATCTGAAGATGATATGTCTAAAACTCTTTATTTAGTTAAATGTTTTTCAAGATCATGTCAAAGGACTTTATTTTGATTAGACTCTAAAAAGCAAACTGATGTTTATTGTCATTTTCTAAGCATCTATTCAGTCTATTTTCTCTAGTGTGTTGTGGTCTAAACGATCTCCATTCAGTGTCAGTCTCCCCTGCACACATTCACACCTCTCCAGCCTCTGGTTATTGCTCTAAATATGCTTTCTTTTGTCTGCATTATAATTACTAACGACTGGCTATTCACACTGTTTCAACCCCTAATCTCTTTTAGGGAAAGTTCTCAAAGTTCTCACCTTACATTTGAAACTATATAAAATGACCTTCTTGAAAAAAGAAACATTTCAGCAAGCAGTCCTATTTAGAAATATTCATAAATATAACAGCTAGGTAGCAGGTGCACCAAGGGCTAGCTAGCATGTTAGCTTAGCACACCATCAATACACGACAATTTATGAGATTAAAACCATGTTTGTGCTCTAAAACTTACTTTATAGCACAAGCCGAGTGTTTTAAATAACCTTCTGTGCTCTGATTTGGCTTCAGATAAAAATAATCGGACAGAAAATATAGTATTTTATGGTATTCTTCATGATGATAAAGTCTATATTGATTAGCATTACATTATAAATATAATCTATTATTATGAAAATACCTGACATGGCTCGAAGAACACAGGTAAACCAAATATCATTGCAATCATGTTTATTGTCTTCAAAACATCTTTATCTGCATGTTACAGCGATCTCTGTTAGTGTTTACGTCGTGATGGACTTCCTGAAATGTCACATGATATGATTCTTCTTCGTGTTCCAAATTTGGACTGCATGTGTGCACAGGGCGCCCTCAGGCTGCCAGTATGTATTGAAAACACAGTACATCAGAGTCTCCAGCGCTCATAATGATTAAATCGACGCATTTGGGTAGATATTCAATAAATATGATTCCTGTCTATATAAATCTGATGTAAACCTATGAGAATCTATCAATATTTCTCCAAATCTGTACACTTTTGAGCTAAAAGCCCTGATGGACGTTGTTTTGTCAAGCTCTGTCGTGACGATCTCACTGGAGTTTTTTTCTGAATGGAAGCGGCTGACGCTCATAATTCATATTAAAGGTATCGACTCATTTTTTGATTACATAACTCCAGACACAAATTAAGACATAACTGTCACTATACGATTCTCAGAATACAATAGTGGTCAAATACTAAACCTTTAGTCTTATATCTTTTTAATGATGTATAGTTTGTCAAGGTATTAACATTGAATCTGATAGTAACTTTGAACGATTTAAAAAAAAAAAAAACGCTCAGAGCGCCCTCGCTCTGGCGAAGGTTAAGAGGTTAAACAGTCTGACTGCAGGATATAGTCCTCCAAGGAAAAAGGGAAGGTTTACAAGAGAGAGAAATCGAGCACTCCTGTGGATACCAATGCCCGCATTGATGATGAGTGGACAGCCGAGTGTGAGAATGCATTTAGGACCCTGATTGAGAAATTGACATCTGCCCCAATTCTCGCTTTCGCAAACCCAGAACTTCCCTATGTCTTGCATACAGATGCCTGAGGGGAGGGCCTCGGTGCAGCTCTATACCAAGAGCAGGAGGGCAAGCTCCGCGTGATCGCATATGCCAGTAGGGGTCTTTCAAAAAGTGAGAGAAATTATCCTACCCACAAATTAGAATATTTGGCCTTGAAATGGGCCGTCTGTGAGAAATTTAGTGATTATCTCTATGGCACTGAATTTACTGTTCTCACAGACAATAACCCACTGACATATGTGCTGACCACGGCAAAACTCGATGCAGCAGGACATCGCTGGCTTGCGGCGTTGTCTACTTACAGGTTCAATATAAAATACAGAGCTGGATCCGTCAATAAGGATGCTGATGGATTGTCCAGAAGACCGCAAAATCCACCAGAGGAAGATGAGGCGTTCCTTGAAGAAGAGAGGGCTATTGGAGACTTGAAACGGCGATTGTGCAAGGAAACTGAGGTGATCTCCCCCGAATTACTCTCTGCGATGTGTGAACGTCATTCATTTGTCTTGTCGAGTGACATGTCCGAGGAATCAGAGTCTGTTGTCCTTGCAGAGTCCTTGGCTTTGGATGCTTCATCTGTTCCTGAAGGTTTCACCACCACAGGGTACGAGACTATTCCTGGAATGACCCGTGACGATTGGTACCAGGCTCAGAGGGAGGATTCAACTCTGAGAAGGATAATCTCTTTCATGGATCAAGGTCAAAAACCCAACTTCCAACAAACCAAGTTTGAGCCCCTCGAGGTAAAACTGCTCCTGCGGGAATGGAAACGGCTTGAGCTACGAGATGGAGTGTTATACCGGAAGTGGACAAGCCACGGGGCTGCTTTGTACCAGCTGGTTCTGCCTCAAAAGTGCAGAGAGAGAGCATTGAATGGTGTTCATGATGAGGTGGGCCATCTTGGCTATGAGCGTGCAGTTGACCTAGCTCGTGCTAGATTCTTTTGGCCGAAGATGGCAAGGGATGTTGAAAATCGATGTTACACCTGTGAGAGATGTTTCAGGAGGAAAGCGTGCCCTCAGAAAGCAGCTCCCATGGAATCCATACAGACAACTTATCCCCTTGAACTAATATGTATGGATTATTTGTCTCTCGAGCCTGACAGTCATGACACTAGAAATATACTGGTCATGACCGACCACTTTACCAAATTTGCTGTGGCGGTACCTACAAAAGACCAGAAAGCTAAGACCATTGCAAAGGCATTCTGGGAGAATTTCATTGTCCATTATGGCTTTCCAAGTCGCCTCCTCAGTGATCAAGGAAAGGATTTCGAATCTCACACCATCCGAGAGTTGTGTGCCCTTATTGGAGCTGACAAGATTAGGACTACGCCTTATCACCCACGGGGGAACCCTGTGGAGAGGTTCAATAGAACTCTTCTCAGTATGCTTGGAACCCTTGATGAGAAAGGTAAATCTCACTGGAGAGACTTTGTAAAGCCCCTTTTGCATGCGTACAACTGCACCCGGAATGACACCACAGGGTATTCACCTTATGAATTAATGTTTGGGCGGCAAGCAAAGTTACCAATTGACCTTGTTTTTGGCATCAGTTCTTCAAGTGGAACACACAAAACCCACTCCGAGTATGTAAAGAAGCTACGAGAGCGTCTCCAAGAAAGCTATGGATTGGCTGTTGAAAGTTCTCGCAAAATGAATGCAAAGAACAAAGCAAGGTTTGATTTAAAGGTCAGAGCAGCTGAACTGATTCCTGGTGACCGGGTCCTCGTGAGAAACTTGAGTTTGAGGGGGAAGCACAAACTTGCAGACCGATGGGAAAGGACTGTCCACACTGTAGTCAAGAGGATATCAGATGGTCCAGTATACATTGTTAAGCCAGAAAAGAGTGATGGTCCAAATCGTACCCTTCACAGGGATCTCTTGTTGCCTTGCGGGTTTTTGCCTGTGAGCCCAGAAGAGCAGGTGCCTGGAACAAAACACACAGCTAACAGGAAACGTGGGATGAGAACAAGAGTAAATACAGACATGAAGGAATGTGACTATATTGAGGAGCTGTCCAGTGATGAGGAAGGAAGTTTCCTTCAAATACCCACTCCTGAAATAGTCACAAGGTGTCCCTACATTATACGAGTAGATGATGAGCCTCTCACCTCACATGATTTTTCTGGGAAGACGTCGAACTCATTGAACCCTCACGCAGCTGAGTTCTCTCCATGTATTTCAACTATTCCCAGATCAGAGTCTGTCCAGCCTGTGATTGAACCCCCACAAGAAGATTCAGAAGCTGTTACTGGGGGCACACCTGTCACTCTGGTTTCAGAGGCTAATGAGTTTGAACATTCCCCTGGTCATATTGTCATTGAGATCCCAGAGGAGATTTTACCAGAGGCAGGGTTAGGATCCCAAGATTTGTCACACAATTCAGTTGAGGCTGAATCTGTACCTCTCAGACGTTCAGGTCGGGAGAGACGCCCACCAAAGACACTAGAATATGAGGAATTAGGAAAGCCCATAATTCTTGCCCTAATGACATTTTTTGATTCTTTGGGAGGAATTCTCTCTGCCAGTCTTCCTGTTAATACGCACGCAGGGAGTGTAACCCTTGAGATTTATATCCTTTTTCAATAGTTAGCTGTATTTCTTTAAAACTTGTTACTGCCCCTTTAAGAGATAGGGTAGTTCATGCAAGGAGTGAGTGCACAGCAATAGCGCGCAGAGTGAATGTGCACGGAGCACGGAGAAAAACACATAGCGTGTGAGTAATTTTGACTTGCTGACTAAAATGAGCATTTATAGTGTTACTTGAATAGCTGATTTATTGTTTCATATATCAGCCAGGAAGTTGAATTGAATCACTGTGGAAGAGAAGTCGATGAATATTGCTGTCTGTGATCGTTTCTGAGACATTCTGGTGAGTGTATTCTGCTTGTAACTAGATATTGTGTTATCATTTGAGCAAAACCAGTCAGAATGTATTCATGTCGAGGAAAAATGTGTTAAATTGTTTGTGTAGTGTGTTTTGAAGCCATTAAAAAGGCAGCTAAGTACAGCACCACAATGCTAGCTTTGCTAGTCACGGAGAGCACGAGGTGTGCGATGCCTATGTATATTGTTTTACATGTCGAGTGAAATTGTTAAAACACATAAAATGTAACTGTAATTTGATTTATGTGTAAATTGTTATGTGTATTGGTAGTTCTCAATTGTCAGTAAGATGATTCAAAGCTGTGTTTTTTCATATTTTTTTCATAAGAGAAGGAAAGATATGACAGTAAGAAAAATACATGTGATCTCTTTTACAAGGAATGGTTCAAGTGTTCTGATGTTATTGATGTAATCAATTTGAAATATATATTTGTACAGACTGGTTTTTCCTTTGGACTGGTTGTTGGTGATACACTTGGGACCAGGATCATTTGAGTGGATTCATCCAGAACAAATCCTTTTCATCATCTCATCCCAAACTATCAACTCTTCAGCTCTTCATTCCTTCGTCCTTGATTCACTGAATATTTTGCTTGGGAAAGTGGTAGGACTGAGACATTTTGTTTTTTCTTTGCTCTTTACACGTTACATGGGACTGAGACATTTTTTTTGTTTTTTTTTTGCCCCAAGAAAAGAAAACTGAACTTTCCACATTTTGATTTTTTTTGGGTTACAATTATATTGTATTCAATTCTGTTAACAAGCTCAATTAATTATTGGGAATTGATTGTCATTTGAGGTTATCACTTTGGTGTTTTGAAGTGCCAGAACAGAGAGCATTTTAGTTGCCTCACAATATATATTTTCTGGTTAACCGAATTCCTGTGTGTGGCATTACTTTATTTGTTTTTTCTTTTCTTTTTTTTTATGAGATTTTGATTATTCAATTAGTTCTGAGTATTTAAAGGAAAAAAGAAGAAAATTTCCCAAAGCTCCTTGACCGAGCTTAGACAGTTGATATTTAGAATTAGATAACAAAACCCTGAGTCGAGGGTTACACAAGCATATCGTTCAAGCGGTTTATTTGAGCAAGCAAGCATACAAACAAATGGCGTTTGCAGCCTCTCTTTCCCTGGTAAAAAACCAACAACCTTTCCCAGTGCCTGCCTGTCCTAAATGTGACCACCATTATATACCTGCCCACAGGTGCTCAATACTTTCAAAATAAAAGTCCCCAAAAAATACTCAAATTAACCAAAATTGTAACATTATTATTCTGTATCGAAATCAATAAAATAATCATGCAAATTATTTAAGGTGAAACAAAATAAAGTAATTTAATTATTAACTTAATTACAAAACAAGGAAATAGCTCCAACACTCCGGCCCCTAATTGTGAAATGTGTAAACCCACAATTACGTTTCTTCCTGTAACGGAGCTATTCTCTAGCTATGTCCTAACAATAATATATAAATTCTTCTGGTCTTCTTCCCAAGGCTGTCTGGAAAAGAAACAAAACAGAAGGAAAATAGAAGAGAAGAGGGAAAAGAAAGAATATATGTCAATGATGCTACACTGTTGCCTCCAGAAGCAGACAGATCTTCGTTATAGGTCTCTCCAAGACACTGGTCTTAGTTTGGAGGAGCACAGAACGAACCAATCCTTTGGAGTCTGACTTCGTACTCAGAACTCGGCCCATCATCCAGGATCCTCTCGGTGCCATGGCAACAGCAATGATGACAATATCCCCAGGAGAGAAACTTCTTCTTGGTATAGCCCATTTTTGTCTTTCCTGCATTAGAAGTAAGTATTCAAACGTCCATCTTTTCCAAAAAAGTTCGGCAATGTACTGTACTTGCTTCCATCTTCTCCTGATATACATGTCACTCTGTGCGAAGAGTCCTGGTGGAAGGATGGGTTTTCCTTTTAGCAGAAGAATATGGTTTGGTGTGAGGGCCTCAAGATCATTAGGGTCATCGGAGACCTTTGTAATGGGTCTGTCGTTTAGTATTGCCTCTACCTCACAAAACAGCGTCTGCAGGCCTTCATCGTCCAAAACCTGCTGCCCAAGAACTGAGGTGAGTATGCTTCTTACTGAACGCATCAGACGCTCCCAAACACCGCCTTGATGTGAGGCTGTAGGGGTATTAAAGTTCCACTTAATCCCATCTTGAACCAAAGCACCCTGGATTTTTGCATTATTCAAAGCGGCAAGACTTTGCTTTAACTCTTTGTTTGCTCCAATGAAATTCGTGCCATTGTCTGACCTTAGGCTGGACACTGGACCTCTTCTACAAATGAATCTCCGCAAAGCGTTAATGCAGGAATCCGTATCTAAAGAGTATGCCACTTCCAGGTGTATTGCCCGACTGGTCAAACAGGTGAAAAGGACTCCATACCTTTTTAGAAAGCTTCTTCCTCTTTTAACTTCTATGGGGCCGAAATAATCAACTCCCACGTCAGTAAAAGGAGCCTTGTCTGGCATAACCCTCTCTTCAGGTAAGTCTGCCATCTTCTGCTCTCCAAGTTTTCCTCTGTAACGTCTACATGTTGTACATTCTGAAATAATTTTTCTTGCGGCAGAGTTGGCATTGATTATCCAATATCTCTGTCGAAGTTTGTTCAACATGTGGTTTCTACCAGCGTGTCCTAGTTGTTGATGGATGTGACGTAAAATCAGATGGGAAACATGCAGATCTTTGGAAAGGATAACAGGATGTTTAATCTCTGATGGTAATGCAGACTTGTGTAAGCGACCTCCGACTCTGAGAATGTTACCTTCCAGTATAGGATCCAACTTGTACAATGTGGTGAGTTCTGGTATTACACCCACGTTCCTGAAGATCTCCCTAGTCTAGTTATAACTAGAAGACTTTTGCTGTCAGGTCAGATTTTGGATTACACAAATCCTACACTAGCTTGTTTAGTTTATACCAGCAAATCTAGTGGTGTACATAAAATAATCATCATTAACCCTTTAAAGAATTCATGCTTACCTCTCCAGCAGAATCTTAGGTAGGTCCTTATATTTGTCCTTTTAGGGAGACGATGTAAACTTAGAATGCTCTTTTATATTACTTAATGAACTGTCTTTTACTATCTGAAGTAATAATAAAAGAATGCTTGTAAGTAAGAAATGAAAATTTATTTGAACAAAAGATCAAAGTTACTGGTTATACAATAAAAATGATTGGTAGCAAATCATCAAAAAGGTTACAAGTTATAATACTTCAGCATATCATAATACTGTGGGCAGTCCACAGTATTTTTACAGTATAAGGTTATTTTACCTTATTTGCAGTTCAAGCAGTATATATATGTATCAATTCAAATCATCCAAGTTGAAGAATACAGCAGAGCAAATAAAAGTTACAAAACTAATCAGTTAATAAACTGAACTATTAGAGAGTAATTCTCTAAGGATGCGTCCGATCACAAATCAAGAAAGCAACAACTCTAAATCCACATTACAGTCATATTTATACATCACAAAGACACGTATGAATCATCTGTAGGTTTTTTCCAGAGGAACTGAACAGAACTGTTTTCCAAGAAACGAGAACTGTGTTTTCCAAGAAACGAGAACTGAAACTGTCCCGTTCATTGCTGAGTCAGCGGAGGCTGTGTCTCCATCCTGGCATGCTTATGACCTTTTCGCTTGTGTGTGTGCGAATATGTGTTCGTGAATAATCAAAGCGAGTGTGCGATGTTTGCAGGTTCGCAATAGCTTCCAAAAGCCATAGCTGCCACACCCCCTCTCGAAGTTGCAAACACACGTTACAATCAATAAAGTTCATTACTAGGATAAAACATATCCAATGAATCAACGGGCATATTGAAAACATAAACACTAGGTACAACAAAATCCATACAACACTCATAAAATCTATAACGTAGGTCAGTTTCTTGACGGAAGAACCCGATCGTCATCCTTCCATACTGTGCCAACAGACATTCTATCGACCTTCTGTGCCATTTACCATCTACTGGTTTCCAGGATTTGTCCAGCTTCCTTGGGGCCTGATCCAACCTCATCAGATCCTCTGGAAATATGGCTATTCTGGTACCATCGCCCAATAAGCCCACGCCCAACACTTTCGGTTCCCACTGGACCAGCGTTCGGCGCTCCAGACAAATCTGCATTTGGATCAGTAACAAGGATACAGACATTACGCCCATTTATTCGAGCTTGTTTGGAGCAAAAGCCCAACACTTCTCTATTATCCCAAAAGAAGGTTCGAATGTTAGCACAGCACGAATTCTGAGTCACCCAGTCTTCCTGCCCAATTGGAATCACATAATTCTCTGGCAGCTCAATAATGAGCCATCTCATTTCAATTATGAAACGCATAGACTCATAGGTTAAAATGTTCTGAGTGCTGTCTGGATCTGTACGATCCGCCCCCTCTTTACAGAAAGTAATATTTTTCAAATCAGACATGTTATAACCGTTCTTAATGAAGCAAGTTGGACACAAGGTCGTAATATCAGGACTTGTTCTGTTGTATATCATAAGTTTAACAGGATAGCATTCAATCAGAAAACAATCATCACACATCATGCGAAGTTCCTCCGAAACACCCTTCTTGAAGTAATCAGAATCCTATTACAATAATGCAAAAGCAATAAAATAACAAGAAATCAGTCCAATCAGTTTTTTTTTTTTTTTTTTTTTTTCTTCATTCACATACATTGTTCATGCCCAGGGAAACTGATTTTGGAAAAAAAAAAAAAAACTTTATAATCCAAATTAAATCCATGTAACTATAAAATTCAACATATCTCTAATAAGCTAGAAATAAATTTGAACAAAACAAATTAAAGTTACTAAAGGAAATGATAAACCCTCACTCGATTAAAAACTCACTTGAACAGAAATAAATGTAATCACAGTCAGACTAAGACTTAGAATCAATAATAATCACAGTGATATAAAACTAAAATCAAAGTTCTTTTTATTTATTAGTTTACCCCCACCTCGATCCATGTTATGGAAATAGAGAGAAAAATAAAAATTCAACATTAAATCTATGATTACAAGGTGACATACAACCAACAGTTATATTGTCACCCATAAATTTTTCTACCACCAGAAGTGATACAGCGGGATGGGCCCCTCCTGCTGTCTCACTACAGGTTAGTCATTGGCAACTCGGCCAAAAGATTTACTAATACAAATTTTTTAATTTCGTTCAATAGGATCGATAGTAGGACCAAACGCAAATAAAACAATTATCAAGACTAGTAGACAAATCAGAAAAAGAAAATACAATTTCTTTATAAAAATGAATAAAACATATCTTTTTAATTCTCAGCTCATATAACTTGTAGATAGATCATTTTAAAAGACCCCCTATCGTTTTGCAAAAGGCTGTATGGTCATTAATTCCTATCAGGATGGCAACCATAAATAATTTGGGTTCATTACAATATTTAGAAATTCCCGCCATCAATATTACCACGAAATAAAGTACAGCCAATTTGATTACCAAAGGTCTTAAGACTGTATTTCGTAGGTAACTCAAAATAAACAGAAAAATATAAGTAACGACTGCTAGACCCAGTCCCAAAAATTTTAGCCAAAATAGCTCAATATAGCACTGGGCAAAATTATACCCAGCGAGAGCAGTGGCAAATAGCATCACTGCCCAAATCCCCTTTTTGCCAAATATCTTCAAAAATCTCGCACTTCTCAGAAGTTGTGAAATCCAAATTAAGACCAATGAAAAGTCATTAATAACGTTATATAGGCTTAGGCCTAGACACATCAATAAAATTTGTTCAGCTCGCCGTTTAGTTAAAATTCCGGAAACCCAATATATCAATAAGCCAGAGTTAATTAATGGATTACTTACGATATCTTTCACGTTTCCGTTACACGGCCAGCTAGAATTGGTGTGATTGCCCGCCATCATCTCAACTTCTGTTGCGAATAATATTAAGTTTTTGAAAAGATCCGGTACCGAGCCAAGATTACAGTTGATCCTATTCCTTGTCCGCACTCTTTCTATCATGAAGCTGACTGCTTAGTGCCCTTGTAGAGTCAGCTTTATCCGAGCTATTTTTTAGGAACTAAAACTGTCTTGTCATCTTTTCGGCCCCTTGCTGCAGCTAGTTTCCCGCATACCAATCCAAATTTCGTCAGTTTAAAAAGCAGAGCAAAGGTCACAGCAAGTGCTGCAATCACCGAAAGGCATATTATAATTATTTTTAAGTAATGCCACGATTGAACAAATAGATCCCAAACTGAAACAGCCAAATTGCCCACGCTGCTGACCGCCCACAAGATAGCACGCTTTTGTAGAGTCCAATAAACTGTCAGAAGATTGCCTGTAACAGGTTTATGCAATTGAGACTCAAAATCTAAATGATATATCCAACTTGGTCCCATAGACATACCTTCAAGAAAATCGTCAACCGGAGAGAAGAATCCCCCCAACTCAGATTCGTGGTTCACGAGTTTTGAAAATGCACATTTTTTCATTATTTGATTTCGCGCAATTAACATTAAAGGACCGGCTACAGTAATTAAACTGATATCATCGTGATATTTTTTATGGCCTACCCTCGTAGCACCAATACTCATCAGATTTTTAAACCCACAGAACATGTGTTCCTCATCATACATCCAAGTGACATTAGGACTGAACCGCGTACCTGGTGTTTTAACTGTCCATGAGTTGAACATTGCTGATGTACAGTAATGTTTCGTGCCCGGTATCCATAAATATTTCACGTCCTCTTCTCTTCTAAAAGCAAATTTACCGAAACCCATATTCCATACATTAGATTTTAATTTTACCTCGTCATGAGCGTGTGAGTCCGGCCTCAAGCTGTGTCTCGAAAAGGGTTTAGCCGTTCTGATGTCAAATTTATCAGAGGCCATAAGGACTTTAAAACCTGGAAATTTCATCATAGGCAGGTAATATTTGGTGCTCCAATAACCATGCGCGATAAGTTGTCTATGTTGTCCTACAGGCTTACCATTCTTATAATAAATCCTAATTGGAAATACACTTGTTCCGTTTATATGTTTAGGAAATGTGCGCCAAGCAACTGTATTGTTATAGATTCTATCTAGGCCCATAACTACAGGAAAAACATCCCACACATGCCAGTTTAAGTTAGACAGCCCAACCCATCGCAAACTTTTAATATTATGCGCATCGCTGTGATTTTTCCAAATAATGGAGTTCGTGTGTGTAACTCTTACAGGTCTATCCCAACCCATTGAGTATAAGACTAACGCAGACCTATATTGCTGATTTGTCACATTAAATAATATATACTCCATAATGCCTGAGACATTAGCGAGTTCCAAGCTTAATCCTGGCCTGGGTGCATAATTCAAGGTCAACGGGTGAAGTCTATTTCCTCCTACCCCATTCGCCCACAAGGTGGCGTTGATCGACCACGTAGAACGCTCGGACTCAGCTTTGACCATGTCATTAGTTGGATCTTGGGCCATCATCCAGTCGTGCCACAATTTAATAATATTAATACCATGGTCATTAAATTCCTTTTCATTCCATCTCTCGTTACTATTTATATAACAAATCCATGCAGTTGTCTGTCCATAGTCAGCCCTGCAATGTTTGTCTATATCATACCAAAACTGATTCTCAGGATCTTTATTTAAGGATTTGTCTCTTTTTAAATATGGGCAGTTAGAAACACTCTCACATAATGCAATGGGCAGGACCCTTTGATCGCATGATACCCACTCCAGCTCAACATATGCTGGTTTCGG
>JAZAVI010001409.1:0-18605 GCA_036326025.1 Chrosomus eos
CAAAAAAAAAAATCCTCAAATTAAAAAGACTTAATGAGCTATACCCCTCATCTTAAATCTAATTGTCTACTTTGCCTCCAAAACGGATAAACAATCAGTGCAGAGAATATCCTCTCTGAATACACTGTTTCAACTCTTTGTTTGAAATCTGAAAACAATGCAAGCTTTGCTTTGCGCAAATATACACATGATTATGATGGGAAAATGCGATCTAAGCATCTACACTCTTTTTAAAGGAATATTTCACCCAAACCTGAAAGTTGTCATGATTTACTCACCCTCATGTCGTTCCATTTCTTCCTTCAGTAAATCACAAAATTATGTTATGCAGATGTCCCAACTGTTCTTTGCCATGCAATGAAGGTGGATGATGATTTAAACAGTCCAGCTCTAAAATCAAGAGAGAAAAATAGTACATAACTCACGTGTATACACAACCGTTAATAATTTGGGTTGGTAAAATATATTTCATAAAAAAAAACAGTAGTGCTGTGAAATAATAGGGCTATTACAATTTAAAATAACTGTTTTCTATTGTAATATATTATAAAATGTATTCCTTTGATGGTAGAGCTGAATTTTCAGCATCATTACTCCAGTCTTCAGAGTCACATGATCCTTCAATAATCATTATAATATGCTGATTTAATGCTCAAGAAACATTTATTAATGGTGCTTGCCTATGGCAAAGCAACATTAGTGTTATTGCTCATACTTATTATTATTATTAATGGTGCTTGCCTATGGCAAAGCAACATTAGTGTTATTGCTCATACTTATTATTAATGGTGCTTGCCTATGGCAAAGCAACATTAGTGTTATTGTGCATACTTATTATTAATGGTGCTTGCCTATGGCAAAGCAACATTAGTGTTATTGTGCATACTTATTATTCTTATTAATGGTGCTTGCTGAAAGCAAGGCAACATTAGTGTTATTGTGCATACTTATTATTCTTCTTATTATTATAGTTCTTCTGGCCAAAGTTTGACGCGCAACTCGTCCCGCAGTTTTTGTCACAGACCCATGAATGAGGTGTCAAAACGTGCGGCCTGTTCGGGAATGGTGTGCTATGACTTTTCTAAGCGATCGGATGTACGATGTCCGCACAGCGGACGAAAAAGCGGCCAAAAAAATCCCATTGACTTAACATTGCGGAACTTTCAAAAATTCAAATCCCAACTGCCATTTTCACACACACCCACAGAAAAGGGCCTGACAGCCCTGCTGTCAGGCCCTCTCTCTCTCCCTCAGAGGATTTATTTTATCAAGCAGCCAATAAGTAATAGCCTAAAATCTTCATAGCCACACCATAGCAACCAGTTACAGCACCCTAGCAACCGTGGGTGATAGGCACGAGGCCGCAGGCCTCGTGCCATACTAAATAACTCTATAAAAACTCTATAAAAACTCCTTTTAAAAACTCCATAGTAATCATCTGTTAAAAAATACACGCCGACATCACAGACCCCTGATTGAGGCGTCAAATTGTGCGGATTATTGAGGAGAGGTGTGCTGTGACTTTTCTTAGCGATGGGGGGTACGGTGTTTGCCCCAGGGGCAAATCATTGGGTAAAAAAAATCCCATAGACTTAACATTGCCACAAACTTTGACGACTCGTAGCACTGACCAATGATTTCTCAGAAACTTGTAATTTACCACATTTGAAGAGACTGACAGACTCTGTAAGAACATACCTCACAATGGGGTAAAAGTTGCACCCCTGGGGGGCAGGAGCTGCCCAAAGTTGCCCCATTGACTTACTATGGTGTCGGACGGCCCATGAAATGGGCCGTCCTACACCATAGAAACCGCTTTTATATTGAACATAACTCTGGATCACAGTGTCTTAGAGACAAGGGGGAGGGCTCATTTTACTCAGACGGCCAATTAGTCTCTCAGGATCATTGTGTAGCTATCAAGCCACGCCCTAGCAACCATTTAGAGCACCTTAGCAACAAGTTCCATAGACTTCCATTGAAAGAGATCAAAAGGATATCTCCGGATAGAAGTGTCATAGAAACACGAGGGTGGTCTCGTTTGACTCGGGGCAGCAAACAGCCAATCATGAATCACCTCAACACTTCCTAGCCCCTCCCTAGCAACCATTGTCGAGCTGCTTAGCAACCAAATTCTATAGAGGGATATCTTCCATTCTGAATGTCACAGAGGCATGGGAATTGGTTTATATCATTTATAGTGAAAAGAAGCCTTTAGAGATTCAACACTGGCAGCTGCCAATCAACTCCATAGCAACCAATCAGGGTACCCTAGCAACCATTTTGCAAGACCTATATCTCTGCATCAGAACATCGTATAGAGATGGGGGTTGGCTCTTTTGACTCATGCTACCAAACAGGCCTTGCTACATGCTACACATGCTAGCAGTGAATAGCTACATGCTAATATTGATTAGCTAAGTGTTAAATCATGCCAAGAAAATGCTACAAATTCCAGAGTAACCATCTGTGACATCTAACAACCACCTAGTAACACCATAGCAACCACCCAGAATACCCTAGCAACCGCCTAGCAACCACCCAGAATACCCTAGCAACCGCCTAGCAACCGCCTAGCAACCATCCAGAATACCCTAGCAACCGCCTAGCAACCGCCTAGCAACCATCCAGAATACCCTAGCAACCGCCTAGCAACGCCCTAGCAACCACTCAGAACACCCTAGCAACCGCCTAGCAACCACCCAGAACACATTAGCAACCGCCTAGCAACCACCCAGAACACCCTAGCAACCGCCTAGCAACGCCCTAGCAACCACCCAGAATACCCTAGCAACCGCCTAGCAACCACCCAGAACACCCTAGCAACCGCCTAGCAACCATCCAGAATACCCTAGCAACCGCCTAGCAACGCCCTAGCAACCACCCAGAACACCCTAGCAACCGCCTAGCAACCACCCAGAACACCCTAGCAACCGCCTAGCAACCACCCAGAATACCCTAGCAACCACCTAGCAACGCCATAGCAACCACCCAGAATACCCTAGCAACCGCCTAGCAACCACCCAGAACACCCTAGCAACCGCCTAGCAACCATCCAGAATACCCTAGCAACCATTCAGAACACCCTAGCAACACCCTAGTAACCACCCAGAATACCCTAGCAACCGCCTAGCAACCGCCTAGCAATGCCCTAGCAACCACCCAGAACACCCTAGCAACCAACCAAAACACCCTAGCAACCGCCTAGCAACCACCCAGAATACCCAAGCAACCGTCTAGCAATGCCCTAGCAACCAACCAGAATACCCTAGCAACCGCGTAGCAACCACCTGAACACATTTATAAGCCATATCTCAGCACCAGAACATCATACAGACATGTTTGTTGGCTCGTATACAATCATGTACCACACCCTAGCAACCGAGCGGCGAGTTTTGCCACTGCAAGCACCATTTCACATTTTCTCCTGGAAATGTACATTCTAGTTATTATAGTTCTTCTGGCCAAAGTTTGACGCGCTACTCCTCCCGCAGTTTTTGTCACAGACCCATGAATGAGGTGTCAAAACGTGCGGCCTGTTCGGGAATGGTGTGCTATGACTTTTATAAGCGATCAGGGGTACGATGTTCGCCCCAGGGGCGAAAAAGCGGCCAAAAAAAAACGCATAGACTTAACATTGGGAAAATTTTTGACGAGTCATAGCTCAGAGCGTGGACTTCGCAGAAGCTTGTGATTTGCCACATTTGAAGAGGCTGACAGGCTCTGTAAGAACATACCTCACAATGGGGTAAAAGTTGCACCCCTGGGGGGCAGGAGCTGCCCAAATTTGCCCCATTGACTTACAATGGTGTAGGACCGCCCTGAAATGAATGTGTTAGTAGTGTCACAGACCCATGAGTGAGGCGTCAAATCGACCGTCTCATTGAGGGGATTTTTGCTATGACTTTTCTAAGCGATCGGATGTACGATGTTCGCACAGCGGACGAAAAAGCGGCCACAAAAATCCCATTGACTTAACATTGCGGAATGTTCAAAAATTTAAATCCCAACCGACTTTTTCACACACACCCACAGAAAAGGGCCTGACAGCCCTGCTGTCAGGCCCTCTCTCTCTCCCTCAGAGGATTTATTTTATCAAGCAGCCAATAAGTAATGGCCTAAAATCTTCATAGCCACACCATAGCAACCAGTTACAGCACCCTAGCAACCGTGGGCGATAGGCACGAGGCCGCAGGCCTCGTGCCATATTAAATAACTCTATAAAAACTCTATAAAAACTCCTTTTAAAAACTCCATAGTAATCATCTGTTAAAAAATACACGCCGACATCACAGACCCCTGATTGAGGCGTCAAATTATGCGGATTATTGAGGAGAGGTGTGCTGTGACTTTTCTTAGCGATGGGGGGTACGGTGTTCGCCCCAGGGGCAAATCATTGGGTAAAAAAAATCCCATAGACTTAACATTGCCACAAACTTTGACGACTCGTAGCACTGACCAATGATTTCTCAGAAACTTGTAATTTACCACATTTGAAGAGGCTGGCAGGCTCTGTAAGAACATACCTCACAATGGGGTAAAAGTTGCACCCCTGGGGGGCAGGAGCTGCCCAAAGTTGCCCCATTGACTTACTATGGTGCATAGCACATTGCATAGGGATTTTGTATTGAACATAGCTCTGGATCACAGTGTCATAGAGACAAAGGGGCGGGCTCATTTTACTTAGACGGCCAATCAGTCTCTCAGGATCATTGTGAAGCTATCAAGCCACGCCCTAGCAACCATTTAGAGCTCCTTACCAACAAGTTCCATAGACTTCCATTAAAAGAGATCAAAGGGATATCTCAGGATATAAGTGTCATAGAAACATGAGGGTGGGCTCGTTTGACTCGGGCCAGCAAACAGCCAATCCTGAATCACCTCAACACTTACTGGCCACGCCCTAGCAACCATTGTCAAGCACCTTAGCAACCAAAATCCAAAGAGGGATATCTTCCATTCTGAATGTCACAGAGGCATGGGAGTTGGTTTATATCATTCATACTGACAAGCAGCCTTTGGAGTTTCATGATTGGCAGCTGCCAAGCCACCCCCTAGCAACCAAACAGAGTACCCTAGCAACCATTTTGCAAGACCTATATCTCTGCATCAAAACATCGTATAGAGATGGGGGTTGGTTTATACATTCACAATGACTTTGGAGCTTCATGATTGGCAGCTGCCAAGCCACTCCCTAGCAACCAAACAGAGTACCCTAGCAACCATTTTGCAAGACATATATCTCAGCACCAGAACATTGTATAGAGATGGGGGTTGGCTCTTTTTACTCATGCTAGCAAACAGGACTTGCTACATGCTACACATGCTAGCAGTGAATAGCTACATGCTAATATTGATTAGCTAAGTGTTAAATCATGCCAAGAAAATGATATAAACTCAATAGTAACCATCTGTGACATCTACCAACCACCTAGTAACACCATAGCAACCACCCAGAATACCCTAGCAACCACCTAGCAACCACCCAGAATACCCTAGCAACCACCTAGCAACCACCTAGCAACCACCCAGAACACCCTAGCAACCGCCTAGCAACCATCCAGAATACCCTAGCAACCGCCTAGCAACCATCCAGAATACCCTAGCAACCGCCTAGCAACGCCCTAGAAACCACCCAGAACACCCTAGCAACCGCCTAGCAACAACCCAGAATACCCTAGCAACGCCCTAGCAACCACCCAGAACACCCTAGCAACCACGTAGCAACCAACCAAAACACCCTAGCAACCGCCTAGCAACCACCCAGAACACCCTAGCAACCACCTAGCAACCATTCAGAATACCTTAGCAACCACCTAGCAACGCCCTAGCAACCACCCAGAATACCCTAGCAACCGCCTAGCAACGCCCTAGCAACAACCCAGAATACCCTAGCAACCGCCTAGCAACCAACCAGAACACCCTAGCAACCGCCTAGCAACCACCTAGCAACACCAAAGCAACCACCCAGAATACCCTAGCAACCGTCTAGCAATGCCCTAGCAACCACCCAGAATACCCTAGCAACCGCCTAGCAACCACCTGAACACATGAATAAGCCATATCTCAGCACCAGAACATCGTACAGACATGGTTGTTGGCTCATATGCAATCATGTACCACACCCTAGCAACCAAGTGGCAAGATTTGCCACTGCAAGCACCATTTCACATTTTCTCCTGGAAATGTACATTCTAGTTAATGGTGCTTGCTGAAAGCAAGGCAACATTATTACTATTGCTTTTTGGAATCCGCCAAAAAGTTTGACGCTCGACTCCTCCCGCAGCTTTTGTCACAGACCCACGAATGAGGCATCAAATCGTGCGGATTATTCGGGAATGGTGTGCTCAGATTTTTATAAGCGATCGGGGGTACGGTGTTCGCCCCAGGGGCAAAAAAGCGGCCCAAAAATTGCATAGACTTAACATTGCGACAAACTTTGACGACTCATAGCTCCGAGCGAGGATGTTGCAGAAACGTGCGTTTTACCACATTTGAAGAGGCTGACAGGCTCTGTAAGAACATACCTCAAAATGGGGTAAAAGTTGCACCCCTGGGGGGCAGGAGCTGCCCAAAGTTGCCCCATTGACCCCCATTGGTTTATTAATGGTGCTTGCCTATGGCAAAGCAACATTAGTGTTATTGCTCATACTTATTATTAATGGTGCTTGCTGAAAGCAAGGCAACATTATTACTATTGCTTTTTGGAATCCGCCAAAAAGTTTGACGCTCGACTCCTCCCGCAGCTTTTGTCACAGACCCACGAATGAGGCGTCAAATCGTGCGGATTATTCAGGAATGGTGGGCTCAGATTTTTATAAGCGATCGGGGGTACGATGTTCGCCCCAGGGGCGAAAAAGCGGCCGAAAAATCGCATAGACTTAACATTACGACAAACTTTGACGAGTCATAGCTCCGAGCGAGAATTTCGCAGAAACCTGCGATTTACCACATTTGAAGAGGCTGACAGGCTCTGTAAGAAAATACCTCACAATGGGGTAAAAGTTGCACCCCTGGGGGGCAGGAGCTGCCCAAAGTTGCCCCATTGACCTCAATGTTATTTATTATTATTCTTCTTCTTCTTCTTATTCCGCCGCTTTTTTGGCGCGTAACTTGTCCCGCAGCTTTTGTCACACACCCACGAATGAGGCATCAAATCGTGTGAATTATTCGGGAATGGTGTGCTATGACTTTTATAAGCGATCGGGGGTACGATGTTCGCCCCAGGGGCGAAAAAGCGGCCGAAAAATCCCATAGACTTAACATTACGACAAACTTTGACGAGTCATAGCTCTGAGCGAGGATTTCGCAGAAACTTGCGATTTACCAAATTTGAAGAGGCTGACAGGCTCTGTAAGAACATACCTCACAATGGGGTAAAAGTTGCACCCCTGGGGGGCAGGAGCTGCCCAAAGTTTCCCCATTGAAAATTTTCTACAACAGCATTTACTATTTTGGGAAAAAGTTTGGCGCACTCCTCCTCCCGCAGCTTTTGTCACAGACCCATGAATGAGGCATCAAATCGTGCGGCCTATTGAGGAGAAGAGTCCTATGAGTTTTTTTAAAAGATCGGGGGTACGGTGTTCACCCTAGGGGCGAACGAACTTCCAAAAAATCCCATAGGCTTAACATTGCGACAAACTTTGACGACTCATAGCTCCAAACGAGGATTTCGCAGAAACGTGTGATTTGCCACATTTGAAGAGGCTGACAGGCTCTGTAAGAACATACCTCACAATGGGGTAAAAGTTGCACCCCTGGGGGGCAGGAGCTGCCCAAAGTTGCCCCATTGACTTACTATGGTGTAGGACGGCCCATGAAATGGGCCGTCCTACACCATAGAAACCGCTTTTATATTGAACATAACTCTGGATCACAGTGTCATAGAGACAAAGGGGCGGGCTGATTTTACTCAGACAGCCAATCAGTCTCTCAGGATCATTGTATAACTATCAGGCCACGCCCTAGCAACCATTTAGAGCACCTTAGCAACAAGTTCCATAGACCTCCATTAAAAGAGATCAAAGGGATATCTCAGGATATAAGTGTCATAGAAACATGAGGGTGGGCTCGTTTGACTCGGGCCAGCAAACAGCCAATCCTGAATCACCTCAACACTTACTGACCACGCCCTAGCAACCATTATCGAGCACCTTAGCAACCAAAATCCAAAGAGGGATATCTTCCATTCTGAATGTCACAGAGGCATGGGAGTTGGTTTATATCATTCATACTGACAAGCAGCCTTTGGAGTTTCATGATTGGCAGCTGCCAAGCCACTCCCTAGCAACCAAACAGAGTACCCTAGCAACCATTTTGCAAGACCTATATCTCTGCATCAAAACATCGTATAGAGATGGGGGTTGGTTTATACATTCACATTAACTTTGGAGCTTAATGATTGGCAGCTGCCAAGCCACTCCCTAGCAACCAAACAGAGTACCCTAGCAACCGTTTTGCAAGACCAATATCTCAGCACCAGAACATCGTATAGAGATGGGGGTTGGCTCTTTTTACTCATGCTAGCAAACAGGACTTGCTACATGCTACACATGCTAGCAGTGAATAGCTACATGCTAATATTGATTAGCTAAGTGTTAAATCATGCCAAGAAAATTATATAAACTCCATAGTAACCATCTGTAACATCTACCAACCACCTAGTAACACCATATCAACCACCCAGAATACCCTAGCAACCACCTAGCAACCATCTAGAATGCCCTAGCAACCGCCTAGCAACGCCCTAGCAACCACCCAGAATACCCTAGCAACCGACTAGTAAACACCCAGAACACCCTAGCAACCGCCTAGCAACCATCCAGAATACCCTAGCAACCGCCTAGCAACCCCTAGCAACCACCAGAATACCCTAGCAACCGCCTAGCAACGCCTAGTAACCACCCAGAACACCCTAGCAACCGCCTAGCACCAACCAAAAACCCTAGCAACCGCCTAGCAACCACCCAGAAACCCTAGCAACCCCTAGCAACCCTAGCAACCCAACCAGAAACCCCTAGCAACGCCTAGCAACCACCCAGAACACCTAGCAACCACTAGCAACCGCCTAGCAATGCCCTAGCAACCACCCAGAATACCCTAGCAACCACCTAGCAACCGCTCTAGCAACATGCCCAGATACCCAGAACACGCCTAGCAACCAAACCAAACACCCTAGCAACCCCCAGCCTAGCAACCATCCAGAAACATACAACCACTAGCAACCCTAGCAACCACCCAGGATACCCTAGCAACCACCTAGCAACCCCTAGCAACCACCCAGAAACCCAGCAACCTAGCAACCACCTAGCAACCACCAATAAACCCATAGCAACACCCTAGAAACCCAGAACCCTAGCAACACCATAGCAACCACCAGAAACCCTAGCAACCACCTAGCAACCGACCTTAGCCAACCACCCCAGAACACCTAGCAATTTGTTTAGCAACACCACCCAGAACCGACCATTTGCCACTGCTAGAAACATCTACTGCAAAACATCCAGAAACATCCCTAGCAAACCGCAGCAACTGCCCCCTATGCAACCAGAGCAAATCACCGTAGAACGGGCTAGACTTATAGCATCAGGACGAGCTCTGACACGCTGACAAACCCTGAAAATCTCAAATTAACCTTAGCAACACTACAAACTAACACCAGAAAACCCCAGCAACGGCCTAGCAACTCCCTAGCAACCACCCAAAATACCCTAGCAACCGCCTAGCAACCACCCAGAACACCCTAACAACCACCTAGCAACACCATAGCAACCACCCAGAACACCCTAGCAACCACTAGCAACTGCCTAGCAACTCCCTAGCAACCACCCAAAATACCCTAGCAACCGCCTAGCAACCACCCAGAACACCCTAGCAACCACCTAGCAACACCATAGCAACCACCCAGAACACCCTAGCAACTACCCAGAATACCCTAGCAACCGCCTAGCAACGCCCTAGCAACCAATTAGCAACACCATAGCAACACGATAGCAACCACCCAGAATACCCTAGCAACCATCTACCAATGCCCTAGCAACCACCCAGAATACCCTAGCAACCGCCTAGCAACCACCTGAACACATGAATAAGCCAAATCTCAGCACCAGAACATCGTACAGACATGTTTGTTGGCTCGTATGCAATCATGTACCACACCCTAGCAACCGAGCGGCGAGTTTTGCCACTGCAAGCACCATTTCACATTTTCTCCTGGAAATGTACATTCTAGTATTGTAATTACTATTCACCTAGACAAAACTTTGGCACGCAACTCCTCCCACATCTTTTGCCGTAGATCCATGAATGAGGTGTCAAATCGACGGTTTATTGAGGAGAGGTGTGCTATGACTTTTATAAGCGATCAGGTGTACGATGTTCGTCTGGCGGGCGATAATTTTGCCTAAAAATCTCCCATAGACTTAACATTGGCACAAAATTTGTAAAAATCATATCTTTGGCTCAGAAGGTCATAGAGGCTTGGGGTTGGGCTCTTTTGATTGTCCTATTAACCAGCCAATGAATAGTGACATATCAACTTCATAACACGCCCTAGCAACCAGTTACAGACCCCTAGCAACAATTGAACAACATTTACAAGCCATATCTCAGCAACAAAACACTGTAAAAACACAGAATTGGGCATTTTTTGACCCAGATGTGCAAATACTCTTTAAATATTACCCCATAAACTGTATGAACAAGCCTTTAGCAACCATTTTGGATACCCTAGCAACCGTACAAACACATGAATGAGCTATATCTCAGAACCAGAACATCATACAGACATGGGGGTGTGCTGTTTGTTTCGGTTGGGAAACAGTCTGTAAATATACCATGGTAACTGTGTAAACACACCCTGGCAACCATTTGAAGATACCTAGCAACCAAATTGCAACATATAGAAGCCATATTTCAGCTCCACAACATGGATGTGTTGGCCGTATGCAATCATGTAAAACCCTAGGAGAGCGGTGTTTTTGCCACTGCAAGCACCATTTCACATTTTCTCTGGAAATGTACATTCTAGTTAATGGTGCTTGCTATGAAGCAACTAGTTATTGCTCATACTATTATTCTTCTTTCTCTTCTTCCCTTTTTGGCGCGTAACTCCTCCCGCATTTTTTGTCACAGACCCATGAATGAGGTGTCAAAATCGTGCGGATTATTTGGGAATGGTGTGCTATGACTTTTATAAGCGATCGGGGGTACGATGTTCGCCCCAGGGGCGAAAAACGGCCCAAAAAAAACGCATAGACTTAACATGGGGAAAAACTTTGAAGAGATCATAGCTCAGAGATCAGATTTCACAGAAACCTGTGATTTGCCACATTTGAAGAGGCTGACAGGCTCTTTAAGAACATACCCCTAAATGGGGTAAAAGTTGCACCCCTGGGGGGCAGGAGCGGCCCAAAGTTGCCCAAAAAACCCCATTGACTTAACATGGTGAAAAACTTTGAAGATCATAGCTCAGAGCTCAGATTTCACAGAAATGTGTGATTTGCCACATTTGAAGAGGCTTACAGGCTCTGTAAGAACATACCTCACAGTGGGGTAAAAGTTGCACCCCTGAGGGGCAGGAGCTGCCCAAAGTTGCCCCCATAGACTTACTATGGTGTAGGACGGCCCATGAAATGGGCCGTCCTACACCATAGAAACCGCTTTTATATTGAACATAACTCTGGATCCCAGTGTCGTAGAGACAAAGGGGCGGGCTCATTTTACTCAGACGGCCAATCAGTGTCTCAAGATCATTGTGAAGCTATCAAGCCACGCCCTAGCAACCATTTAGAGCTCCTTAGCAACAAGTTCCATAGACTTCCATTAAAAGAGATCAAAGGGATATCTTAGGATATAAGTGTCATAGAAACATGAGGGTGGGCTCGTTTGACTCGGGCCAGCAAACAGCCAATCCTGAATCACCTCAACACTTACTGGCCACGCCCTAGCAACCATTATCGAGCACCTTAGCAACCAAAATCCAAAGAGGGATATCTTCCATTCTGAATGTCACAGAGGCATGGGAGTTGGTTTATATCATTTATACTGACAAGCAGCCTTTGGAGTTTCATGATTGGCAGCTGCCAAGCCACTCCCTAGCAACCAAACAGAGTACCCTAGCAACCATTTTGCAAGACCTATATCTCTACATGTAAACATCGTATAGAGATGGGGGTTGGTTTATACATTCACATTGACTTTGGAGCTTCATGATTAGCAGCTGCCAAGCCACTCCCTAGCAACCAAACATAGTCCCTAGCAACCGTTTTGCAAGACCAATATCTCTGCAATCAGAACATCGTATAGAGATGGGGGTTGGCTCTTTTGACTCATGCTAGCAAACAGGCTTGCTACATGCTACACATGCTAGCAGTGAATAGCTACATGCTAATATTGATTAGCTAAGTGTTAAATCATGCCAAGAAAATGCTACAAATTCCAGAGTAACCATCTGTGACATCTAACAACCACCTAGTAACACCATAGCAACCACCCAGAATACCCTAGCAACCGCCTAGCAACCACCCAGAATACCCTAGCAACCGCCTAGCAACCGCCTAGCAACCATCCAGAATACCCTAGCAACCGCCTAGCAAACGCCCTAGCAACCACCCAGAAACCCTAGCAACCGCCTAGCAACCACCCTAGAACACAATAGCAACGCCTAGCAACCACCCAGAACACCCTAGCAACCCCTAGCAACGCCCTAGCAACCACCCAGAACTACCCTAGCAACCGCCTAGCAACCACCCAGAACACCCTAGCAACCCGAGCCTAGCAACCATCCAGAATACCCTAGCAACCGCCTAGCAACCCCTAGCAACACCCTAGCAACCATCCAGAATACCCTAGCAACCGCCTAGCAACGCCCTAGCAACCACCCAGAACACCCTAGCAACCGCCTAGCAACCACCCAGAAACATTAGCAACCGCCTAGCAACCACCAGAACACCCTAGCAACCGCCTAGCAACGCCCTAGCAACCACCAGAATACCCTAGCAACGCCTAGCAACCACCCAGAAACCCTAGCAACCGCCTAGCAACCATCCAGAATACCCTAGCAACCGCCTAGCAACGCACCTAGCAACCACCCAGAAACCCTAGCAACGCCTAGCAACCACCAGAACACCCTAGCAACCGCCTAGCAACCACCCAGAATACCCTAGCAACCCCTAGCAACGCCATAGCAACACCCAGAATACCCTAGCAACCGCCTAGCAACCACCAGAACACCCTAGCAACCACCTAGCAACACCCTAAGCAACCACCTACAACACCCTAGTATCCGCCTAGCAACCAACCAGAACACCCTAGCAACCACCTAGCAACGCCCTAGAACACCCAAACACCCTAGCAAACCTAGCAACCACCCAGAATACCTAGCAACGACCTAGAAAACCCTAGCAACCACCCTATAACACCTAGCAAACCACCAAGCAACCACCCAGAATACCCTAGCAACGCCTAGCAACACCAGATACCCTAGCAACCGGGTGGTTATTGCCACTGCAAGCACCATTTCACATTTTCTCCTGGAAATGTAGATTCTAGTATTCTTTCTTCTTATTCTTATTCCGCCGCTTTTTTGGCGCGTAACTTGTCCCGCAGCTTTTGTCACACACCCACGAATGAGGCATCAAATCGTGTGAATTATTCGGGAATGGTGTGCTATGACTTTTATAAGCGATCGGGGGTACGATGTTCGCCCCAGGGGCGAAAAAGCGGCCGAAAAATCCCATAGACTTAACATTACGACAAACTTTGACGAGTCATAGCTCCGAGCGAGGATTTCGCAGAAACTGCGATTTACCAAATTTGAAGAGGCTGACAGGCTCTGTAAGAACATACCTCACAATGGGGTAAAAGTTGCACCCTGGGGGGCAGGAGCTGCCCAAAGTTTCCCCATTGAAAATTTTCTACAACAGCATTTACTATTTTGGGAAAAAGTTTGGCGCACTCCTCCTCCCGCAGCTTTTGTCACAGACCCATGAATGAGGCATCAAATCGTGCGGCCTATTGAGGAGAAGAGTCCTATGAGTTTTTTTAAAATATCGGGGGTACGGTGTTCACCCTAGGGGCGATCGAACTTCCAAAAAATCCCATAGGCTTAACATTGCGACAAACTTTGACGACTCATAGCTCCAAACGAGGATTTCGCAGAAACGTGTGATTTGCCACATTTGAAGAGGCTGACAGGCTCTGTAAGAACATACCTCACAATGGGGTAAAAGTTGCACCCTGGGGGGCAGGAGCTGCCCAAAGTTGCCCCCATAGACTTACTATGGTGTAGGACGGCCCATGAAATGGGCCGTCCTACACCATAGAAACCGCTTTTATATTGAACATAACTCTGGATCCCAGTGTCGTAGAGACAAAGGGGCGGGCTCATTTTACTCAGACGGCCAATCAGTGTCTCAAGATCATTGTGAAGCTATCAAGCCACGCCCTAGCAACCATTTAGAGCTCCTTAGCAACAAGTTCCATAGACTTCCATTAAAAGAGATCAAAGGGATATCTCAGGATATAAGTGTCATAGAAACATGAGGGTGGGCTCGTTTGACTCGGGCCAGCAAACAGCCAATCCTGAATCACCTCAACACTTACTGGCCACGCCCTAGCAACCATTATCGAGCACCTTAGCAACCAAAATCCAAAGAAGGATATCTTCCATTCTGAATGTCACAGAGGCATGGGAGTTGGTTTATATCATTCATACTGAAAGCAGCCTTTGGAGTTTCATGATTGGCAGCTGCCAAGCCACTCCCTAGCAACCAAACAGAGTACCCTAGCAACCATTTTGCAAGATCTATATCTCTACATGTAAACATCGTATAGAGATGGGGGTTGGTTTATACATTCACATTGACTTTGGAGCTTCAAGATTGGCAGCTGCCAAGCCACTCCCTAACAACCAAACATAGTACCCTAGCAACCGTATTGCAAGACCAATATCTCTGCATCAGAACATCGTATAGAGATGGGGGTTGGCTCTTTTGACTCATGCTAGCAAACAGGAACAGGACTTGCTACATGCTACACATGCTAGCAGTGAATAGCTACATGCTAATATTGATTAGCTAAGTGTTAAATCATGCCAAGAAAATGCTACAAACTCCATAGTAACCGTCTGTGACATCTACCAACCACCTAGTAACACCATAGCAACCACCCAGAATACCCTAGCAACCGCCTAGCAACCACCCAGAATACCCTAGCAACCGCCTAGCAACGCCCTAGCAACCACCTAGCAACCACCCAGAATACCCTAGCAACCGCCCTACAACCATCCAGAATACCCTAGCAACCGCCTAGCAACACCCTAGCAACCACCCAGAACACCCTAGCAACCGCCTAGCAACCACCCAGAATACCCTAGCAACCGCCTAGCAACGCCCTAGTAACCACCCAGAACACCCTAGCAACCACCTAGCAACCATCCAGAATACCCTAGCAACGCCCTAGCAACCACCCAGAACACTCTAGCAACCGCCTAGCAACCACCCAGAACACCCTATCAACCACCTAGCAACGCCCTAGCAACCACCCAGAATACCCTAGCAACCGCCTAGCAACGCCCTAGCAACAACCCAGAATACCCTAGCAACCGCCTAGCAACCATCTAGCAATGCCCTAGCAACCACCCAGAATACCCTATCAACCACCTAGCAACCACCTGGACACATGAATAAGCCATATCTCAGCACCAGAACATCGTACAGACATGTTTGTTGGCTCGTATGCAATCATGTACCACACCCTAGCAACCGAGCGTCGAGTTTTGCCACTGCAAGCACCATTTCACATTTTCTCCTGGAAATGTACATTCTAGTTAATGGTGCTTGCCTATGGCAAAGCAACATTAGTGTTATTGCTCATACTTATTATTAATGGTGCTTGCTGAAAGCAAGGCAACATTATTACTATTGCTTTTTGGAATCCGGCAAAAAGTTTGACGCTTGACTCCTCCCGCAGCTTTTGTCACAGACCCACAAATGAGGCATCAAATCGTGCGGATTATTCAGGGAATGGTGTGCTATGATTTTATAAGCGATCGGGGGTACGATGTTCGCCCCAGGGGCGAAAAAGCGTCCGAAAAATCGCATAGACTTAACATTACGACAAACTTTGACGAGTCATAGCTCCGAGCGAGAATTTCGCAGAAACCTGCGATTTACCACATTTGAAGAGGCTGACAGGCTCTGTAAGAACATACCTCAAAATGGGGTAAAAGTTGCACCCCTGGGGGGCAGGAGCTGCCCAAAGTTGCCCCATTGACCACAATGCTATTTATTATTCTTATTCTTATTCTTATTCCGCCGCTTTTTTGGCACGTAACTAGTCCCGCAGCTTTTGTCACAGACCCACGAATGAGGCATCAAATCGTGTGAATTATTCGGGAATGGTGTGCTATGACTTTTATAAGCGATCGGGGGTACGATGTTCGCCCCAGGGGCGAAAAAGCGGCCGAAAAATCCCATAGACTTAACATTACGACAAACTTTGACGAGTCATAGCTCTGAGCGAGGATTTCGCAGAAACCTGCGATTTACCACATTTGAAGAGGCTGACAGGCTATGTAAAAACATACCTCACAATGGGGTAAAAGTTGCACCCCTGGGGGGCAGGAGCTGCCCAAAGTTTCCCCATTGAAAATTTTCTAGTACAGCATTTACTATTTCGGGAAAAAGTTTGGGGCCCTCCTCCTCCCTCAGCTTTTGTCACAGACCCATGAATGAGGCATCAAATCGTGCAGCCTATTAAGGAGAAGAGTCCTATGAGCTTTTCTAAGAGATCGGGGGTACGGTGTTCGCCCTAGGGGCGAACAAACTTCCAAAAAATCCCATAGACTTAACATTGAGACAAACTTTGACGACTCATTGCTCCGAACGAGGATTTCGCAGAAACGTGTGATTTGCCACATTTGAAGAGGCTGACAGCCTGTGTAAGAACATACCTCACAATGGGGTAAAAGTTGTACCCCTGGGGGGCAGGAGCTGCCCAAAGTTGCCCCATTGACTTACTATGGTGTAGGACGGCCCATGAAATGGGCCGTCCTACACCATAGAAACCGCTTTTATATTGAACATAACTCTGGATCACAGTGTCATAGAGACAAGGGGGCGGGCTCATTTTACTCAGACGACCAATCAGTCTCTCAGGATCATTGTGAAGTTAATAAGCCACGCCCTAGCAACCATTTAGAGCACCTTAGCAACAAGTTCCATTGACTTCAATTGAAAGAGATCAAAAGGATATTTCCGGATAGAAGTGTCATAAAAACACGAGGGTGGTCTCGTTTGACTCGGGGTAGCAAACAGCCAATCATGAATAAACTCAAAACTTCCCTTGCCCCTCCCTACCCAACCCCTTGTCGATACCTTAGAAACCAAAAATCCAAAGGGGCGATATCTTCCATTCTGAATGTCCAGGGCATGGGAGTTGGTTTATATCATTCTTTCCCTGACAAGAAGCCTTTAGAGAGGCATCACTGGCAGCTGGCAAAAAACTCCATAGAAAACCAAAAAAATCCCCTAGCAACCTTTTTTGCACTACCAATTTTCCTCTGCATCAGAAATCTTTTAGAGATGGGGGTTGGTTTATTTCTTTTTCACACGACAATCACCCTTTGAATTTCATGTTTGGGCCCAGCTCCCCAAGCCACCCCCTAGCAACCAAACAGGTACCTTAGAAAACCATTTTGAAAGACCTTTTATCTCTGCTTTCAGAACATAATATAGGGGATGGGGGTTGGTTTATATTATTCAATGACAAGCAGCCTTTGGAGTTTTCACTGGCAGCGCCAAGCCACCCCCTAGCAACCAAAAAGAGTCCCCTAGCAACCTTTTTGCAAGACCTATATTCTGCATAAAAATTTTTTGTATAGAGAGGGGGGTTGGGGTTTATACCTTAAATGACTTTGGAGCTTCATGATTGGCAGTGCCAACCCACCCCCTAGCAAAAAAAACAGGGCCCCTAGAAAACCTTTCTTGCAATATATATTTTCTGGAAAAAAACTTTGTATAGAGATGGGGGTTTGCTCTTTTTACTAATGTTTAGCAAACGGCTTGACATGTACACATGCTTTGCGGGGAATAGCTAATGCTAAAATTGATTAGCTAAGTGTTAAATATGCCAAGAAAATGCTACAAACTTTCCCCCGTAAACCCCAATTTTGTTTACAACTATCAACCCCCTAGTAACACCATAGCAAAAACCCCCCAGAATACCCTAGAAAATGCCTAGCAACCACCCAGAATACCCTAGAAAACCCCCTAGCAATGCCCTAGCAAACCCCCCGAAAACCCTAGCAACCGCCTAGCAACCCCCCAGAAAACCCTTGCAACCAACCCAGGAACCCCCTAAACAAACCATAGCAACCCCCCAAAAATTCCCCGCCCCTCTGCAATCCCCAGCAACCACCCCCAATACCCCAGCAACCACCTAGCAACCAACTGAACACTGAATAAGCCATATTCGCACCCGAACATCGTACAGACATGTTTGTTGGCTCGTATTCAATCATGTACCAAAACCCAGCAAAATGAGCGGCGGTTTTGCCACCCGGAAGCACCCTTTTTACATTTTCTCCCGGAAAAGTACATTCT
>JAZAVI010001410.1:0-18581 GCA_036326025.1 Chrosomus eos
GTGATCGGACACTTACACCGAACACAGTGCTGAAGTTTCATCAAATTCAGTTAATGTATGCAGAAGTTATAACACACTTCCTGTTTAACGTTTCTCGCCATAATTTCGTTTCCTCGCCACGGACAAACCGTTCAAGATATCAAAAATCCCTGGCAATTTTTCATCCGCAGTGTCTTGACTTCACGCTGACCGAGTTTCGTGCCGTGTGTTTGAATTCTCTAGGAGGAGTATTTCAAATTCCATTGCATGCGTTTTCCAAACAACCCTTAATAGACGACTTCCTGTTGGGCTGGGGTAAAAAGTAAGAGTATGAAGTATATATGAACCGATGAGATCTATATGTGTACCGAGTTTCAAATTATTACATGCAAGCGTGTTTGATTTATGGACCAAGTTTTCGGACCCCGTTACAGGGGGCGCTGTCGAGCCCCCCTGCCACGCCGGGTACCATCTTCAGCCCGGCCCTGATGGCCACGGGTTCTGACACGTGTGCAAAGATTCAAGAATTTTTGAGCATGTTAAGGTCTCCAAAAGTGTCCAAAAGGTAGTAAAATAATAATAATAATAATAAATATAGCTGCGAGCAGCGATTACGGGCCCAAGCCGGTGGCACCGCAACCCTGGTGCACCAGGGTGGCGGTACCGCCGGCTTTGGCCCTTCATCGCTGCTCGCAGCTATATTTATATATATATATATAAAGCCGGTGGCACCGCCACCCTGGTTATTGTGCACAACGCAAAATATCTGCTCGCTATCTGCCGAACAGCTCTGGTCGTTCCGCTTCAGCACTGATGATGTTGTAGAAATAGTGTGCTCTGGTTGGTCTGGATTATTCGGGATTTTTTAATTTATACAGAAATAAGTTATTTATAACTCAGATGAGAATAAAGTTAGTGTTGATTAAAATGAAGGAAAATAAATATATTGGTCTGAAATATAGCACATTAATTTTAAATTTATTTAGGTTCAATTACCAAACATACAATCTTAATTTAATTTAAAGCAAACAATGTATTTAAAATATATGGGTTGTATGCACATTTTATTATTTTTTTTTAATAAAAAAAAAGATATATATCCAAAAAGACAAGGCCTTAAAGGGTTAAACTCTTGTCACTGTAACAGACACAATGTCTCTCTCTCTCTCTTCTCTCTCTCTCTCTCTCTCTCTCTCTCTCTCTCTCTCTCTCTCTCTCACACACACACACACACACAACACACACACAAACACACACACACACACACACACACACACACACACACACACACACACACACACACACACACACACCACACACACACACACACACACACACACACACACACACACACACACACACACACACACGTCAAGTCACATTTTAGATGCAATATTGAATAAGCAGAAAAATCGGATTTTCTGCTATGAAAATATAAATAAGCATAAAAATTGAATAAGCACTTTGAATATTCTAAACAGAATAAGCACTAGTCGCTAATGTATAAGTACTAGTACTTAATGGAATAGATAATAGTATCTAAAAAATAAGTACTAGTAGCATGAAAATAGAGACTAGTAGGTTAAAATGATTAAATGTTAAAACGGCTTGCCATATTGGCTAAGAGAGAGAGAGAGAAAATGACATTTTAGATACTAGTAGCTATTAATAGATACTAGTATTTATTTAATAAATACTAGTACTAAGTCATTAGATACTAGTACCTATTAAAGATACCCGTACTTATTCATTAGCTACTAATACGTATTCAAAAGAATATCTACAGAATAAGCACTAGTATCTAAAGAATAAGCACTAGTCGCTAATGAATAAGTACTAGTACTTAATGGAATAGATACTAGTATCTAAAAAATAAGAACTAGTAGCATGAAAATAGAGACTAGTAGACTTGATTGATGATTGATGATTAAATGTTAAAACGGCTTGCCATATTGGCTCAGAGAGAGAGAGAGAGAAAATGACCATATTCAAACCAAAATATCTAACGTCCTCTTGGTCTAAGCTAATGACAGTTAATTAGAAAGTTGTCCGGCTTGATCTGAACCATATGCATACCTGCGTCTGTCGAGTTTCATGCAATTTCAAGCATGCTAAGAGTCTCAAAAGCATCAAACAAGAATATTAAAGTTTGATGTGTTGCCACGGCAACAGTATCTAAGATATCAATAATCCTTTCACAGGTCTACATCTGCCGTGTGTTTACATTATACACATAAAGTTTGAAGAAAATTGGGTAAAAATAAGAGGGTGATTTCAAAGCATTTAGGAAGTGACACACTTCCTGCTGCCAGTTGGTGGCGCTATAACTTTGACTCACAATAGTCACATCCATGTGATCGGACTCTTACAGCGAACACACTGCTGAAGTTTCATCAAGATCAGTTAATGTATGCAGAAGTTATAACACACTTCCTGTTTCCATTATTCGCCATAAATTCGTTTCCTCGCCACGGCCAAACCGTTCGAGATATCAAAAATCCCCTGGCAATTTTTCATCCTCAATGTCTTGACTTCATGCTGACCGAGTTTCGTGGCGATTGGTTGAATTCTCTAGGATTAGTATATCGAATTCCAGGGGCATACGCTTCCAAACAAACGATAATAGCCGACTTCCTGTTGGGCTGGGGTAAAAAGTAAAAGTACAAAGGATGTATGAACCGATGAGATCTATATGTGTACCGAGTTTCATATTATTACATGCAAGCGTGTTTGATTTATGGACCAATATTTTGGACCCCATTCCAGGGGGCGCTGTCGAGCCCCCCTGCCACGCCCGGATACCAGCTTCAGCCCGGCCCTGATGGCCACGTGTTCTGAACCGTGTGCAAAGTTTCAAAAGATTTTGAGCACGTTAAGGGCCCCAAAAGTGCGCTGAGAGTCTCAAAAGCATCCAAAAAGAATATTAAAGTTTGATGCGTTGTCACGGCAACAGTATCTAAGATATCAATAATCCTTTCACAGGTCTACATCTGGCGTGTGTCTACATTATACACATAAAGTTTGAAGCAAATCGGGTAAAAATAAGAGGGTGATTTCAAAGCATTTTGAAAGTGGCACACTTCCTGCTGCCAGTTGGTGGCGCTATAACTTTGACTCACAATAGTCACATCCATGTGATCGGGCTCTTAGAACGAACACACTGTTGAAGTTTCATCAAGATCAGTTAATGTATGCAGTAGTTATGACACACTTCCTGTTTCACGTTTCTCGCCATAATTTCGTTTCCTCGCCACGGCCAAACCGTTCGAGATATCAAAAATCCCCTCGCAAACTTTCATCCTCAATGTCTTGACTTCACGCTGACCGAGTTTCGTGCCGTGTGTTTGAATTCTCTAGGAGGAGTATTTCACATTCCATTGCGTGTGTTTTACCAACAACCCTAAATAGCCCACTTCCTGTTGGGCTGGGGTAAAAAGTAAGAGTGTGAAGTATATATGAAATGATGAGATCTACATGTGTACCGAGTTTCATATTATTACATGCAAGCGTGTTTGATTTATGGACCATGTTTTCGGACCCCGTTCCAGGGGGCGCTGTCGAGCCCCCTGCCACGCCCGGGTACCAGCTTCAGCCTGGCCCTGATGGCCGCGGGTTCTGACATGTGTGCAAAGTTTCAGGAGTTTTTGAGCATGTTAAGGCCTCCAAAAGTGTCCAAAAGGTAGTAAAAAAATAATAATAAATATAGCTGCGAGCAGCGATTACGGGCCCAAGCCGGTGGCACCGCAACCCTTGTGCACCAGGGTGGCGGTACTGCCGGCTTTGGCCCTTCATCGCTGCTCGCAGCTATATTTATTTATATATATATTATATATTATATATATATATATATATATATATATATATATATATATATATATATTATAAGCCGGTGGCATCGCCACCCTGGTGCCTTTAGGGTTATTGTGCACGACGTGACACAAAATATCTGCTCGCTATCAGCCGAACGGCTCTGGTAGTCCCGCTTCAGCACTGATGATGTTGTAGAAATAGTGTGCTCTGGTTGGTCTGGATTATTCGGGATTTTTTATTTTATACAGAAATAAGTTATTTATAATTCAGATGAGAATAAAGTTAGTGTTGATTAAAATGAAGGAAAACAAATATATTGATCTGAAATATAGCACATTCATTTTACATTTATTTAGGTTCAATTACCAAACATACAATCTTAATTTAATTTAAAGCAAACAATACATTTGAAATACATGGGTTGTATGCACATTTTTTTTATATAAAAAATATATATATATCCAAAAAGACAAGGCTTAAAAACTCTTGTCACTGTAACAGACACAATCTCTCTCTCACACACACACACACACAAACACACACACACGCACACACACACACACACACACACACACACACACACACACACACACACACACACACACACAACACACACACACACACACACACACACACACACACACACACACACACACACACACACACACACACACACACACACACACACGTCAAGTCACATTTTAGATGCAATATTGAATAAGCAGAAAAATCGGATTTTCTGCTCTGAAAATATAAATAAGCATACAAATTGAATAAGCACTTTGAATATTCTAAACAGAATAAGCATTAGTCGCTAATGAATAAGTACCAGTACTTAATGGAATAGATACTAATATCTAAAAAATAAGTACTAGTAGCATGAAAATAGAGACTAGTATGTTAAAATGATTAAATGTTAAAACGGCTTGCCATATTGGCTCAGAGAGAGAGAGAGAGAAAATGACATTTTAGATAATAGCACCTATTAATAGATACTAGTATTTATTCAATAAATACTAGTTCTAAGTCATTACATACTAGTACCTATTAAATAGATACCAGTACTTATTCATTAGCTACTAATACGTATTCAAAAGAATATCTAAAGAATAAACACTACTATCTAAAGAATAGGCACTAGTACTAAAGAATAAGCACTAGTCGCTAATGAATAAGTACTATTACTTAATGGAATAGATACTAGTATCTAAAAAATAAGTACTAGTAGCATGAAAAAAGAGACTACTAGGTTAAAATGAATAAATGTTAAAACGGCTTGCCATATTGACTCAGAGCATCAAAAGCATCAAACAAGAATATTAAAGTTTGATGCGTTGCCACAGCAACAGTTTCAAAGATAACAAGAATCCCTTCACAGGTCTTCATCTGCAGTGTATTTACATTATACAGATGAAGTTTGAAGCAAATCAGGTAAAAATAAGAGGGTGATTTCAAAGCCTTTAGGAAGTGACACACTTCCTGCTGCCAGTTGGTGGCGCTATAACTTTGACTCACAATAGTCACATCCATGTGATCGGACTCTTACAGCGAACACACTGCTGAAGTTTCATCAAGATCAGTTAATGTATGCAGAAGTTATAACACACTTCCTGTTTCCATTATTCGCCATAAATTCGTTTCCTCGCCACGGCCAAACCGTTCGAGATATCAAAAATCCCCTGGCAATTTTTCATCCTCAATGTCTTGGCTTCATGCTGACTGAGTTTCGTGGCGATTGGTTGAATTCTCTAGGAGTAGTATATCGAATTCCAGGGGCATACGCTTTCAAACAAACCATAATAGCCGACTTCCTGTTGGGCTGGGGTAAAAAGTAAAAGTACAAAGGATATATGAATCGATGAGATCTATATGTGTACCAAGTTTCATATTATTACATGCAAGCGTGTTTGATTTATGGACCAAGTTTTCGGACCCTGTTCCAGGGGGCGCTGTCGAGCCCCCCTGCCACGCCCGGGTACCAGCTTCAGCCCGGCCCTGATGGCCGCGGTTTCTGACCCGTGTGCAAAGTTTCAAGAGTTTTTGAGCATGTTAAGGGCCCCAAAAGTGTGCTAAGAATCTCAAAAGTATCCAAAAAGAATATTAAAGTTTGATGCGTTGTCACGGCAACAGCATCTAAGATATCAACAATCCTTTCACAGGTCTACATCTGGCATGTGTCTACATTATACACATCAAGTTTGAAGCAAATCGGGTAAAGCCTGTTTGATTTATGGACCAAGTTTTCGGACCCCGTTCCAGGGGGCGCTGTCGAGCCCCCCTGCCACGCCGGGTACCAGCTTCAGCCCGGCCCTGATGGCCGCGGTTTCTGACCCGTGTGCAAAGTTTCAAGAGTTTTTGAGCATGTTAAGGGCCCCAAAAGTGCGCTAAGAATCTCAAAAGTATCCAAAAAGAATATTAAAGTTTGATGCGTTGTCACGGCAACAGCATCTAAGATATCAACAATCCTTTCACAGGTCTACATCTGGCTTGTGTCTACATTATACACATCAAGTTTGAAGCAAATAGGGTAAAGCGTGTTGGATATATGGACCAAATTGTCGGACCCGTTCAAGGGGGCGCTGTCGAGCCCCCCTGCCACGCCCGGGTACCAGCTTCAGCCTGGCCCTGATGGCCGCGGGTTTTGTCCTGTGTGCAAAGTTTCAAGAGTTTTCGAGCACGTTAAGAACCCCAAAAGTGCCGAAAGCATAAAAAAGCATGAAAAAGCTTAAAAAAGGAATATTAATGTTTGATGCATTGCCATGGCAACAGTGTCTAAGATATCAATAATCCTTTCACAGGTCTACATCTGGCATGTGTCTACATTATGCACATGAAGTTTGAAGCAAATCGGGTAAAAATAAGAGGGTGATTTAAAAGCATTTTGAAAGTGACACACTTCCTGCTGCCAGTTGGTGGCGCTATAACTTTTGACTCACAATAGTCACATCCATGTGATCGGGCTCTTACAACGAACACACTGCTGAAGTTTCATCAAGATTAGTTAATGTATGCAGTAGTTATGACACACTTCCTGTTTCACGTTTCTCGCCATAATTTCGTTTCCTCGCCACGGCCAAACCGTTCGAGATATCAAAAATCCCCTCGCAAACTTTCATCCTCAATGTCTTGACTTCACGCTGACCGAGTTTCGTGCCGTGTGTTTGAATTCTCTAGGAGGAGTGTTTCACATTCCATTGCATGCGTTTTCCAAACAAGCCTAAATAGCCGACTTCCTGTTGGGCTGGGGTAAAAAGTTAGAGTGCGAAGTATATATGAAACGATGAGATCTACATGTGTACCGAGTTTCATATTATTACATGCAAGCGTGTTTGATTTATGGACCATGTTTTCGGACCCCGTTCCAGGGGGCGCTGTCGAGCCCCCCTGCCACGCCCGGGTACCATCTTCAGCCCGGCCCTGATGGCCACGGGTTCTGACATGTGTGCAAAGTTTCAGGAGTTTTTGAGCATGTTAAGGCCTCCAAAAGTGTCCAAAAGGTAGTAAAAAAATAATTAGAAGAAGAAGAAGAAGAAGAATAAATATAGCTGCGAGCAGCGATTACGGGCCCAAGCCGGTGGCACCGCAACCCTGGTGCACCAGGGTGGCGGTACCGCCGGCTTTGGCCCTTCATCGCTGCTCGCAGCTATATTTATTTATATTATATATATATATATATATATATATATATATATATATATATATATATATATATATATATATATATAAAAGCCGGTGGCATCGCCACCCTGGTGCCTTTAGGGTTATTGTGCACGACGTGACACAAAATATCTGCTCGCTATCTGCCGAACGGCTCTGGTAGTCCCGCTTCAGCACTGATGATGTTGTAGAAATAGTGTGCTCTGGTTGGTCTGGATTATTCGGGATTTTTTATTTTATACAGAAATAAGTTATTTATAATTCAGATGAGAATAAAGTTAGTGTTGATTAAAATGAAGGAAAACAAATATATTGATCTGAAATATAGCACATTCATTTTACATTTATTTAGGTTCAATTACCAAACATACAATCTTAATTTAATTTAAAGCAAATGTACATTTGAAATACATGGGTTGTATGCACATTTTTTTTTTATAAAATATATATATATATATCCAAAAAGACAAGGCTTAAAAACTCTTGTCACTGTAACAGACACAATCTCTCTCTCACAACACACACACACACACACACACACACACACACACACACAAACACACACACACACACACACACACACACACACCACACACACACACACACACACACACACACACACACACACACACACACACACACACACACACACACACACACACACACACACACACACACACGTCAAGTCACATTTTAGATGCAATATTGAATAAGCAGAAAAATCGGATTTTCTGCTCTGAAAATATAAATAAGCATACAAATTGAATAAGCACTTTGAATATTCTAAACAGAATAAGCATTAGTCGCTAATGAATAAGTACTAGTACTTAATGGAATAGATACTAATATCTAAAAAATAAGTACTAGTAGCATGAAAATAGAGACTAGTATGTTAAAATGATTAAATGTTAAAACGGCTTGCCATATTGGCTCAGAGAGAGAGAGAGAGAAAATGACATTTTAGATAATAGCACCTATTAATAGATACTAGTATTTATTCAATAAATACTAGTTCTAAGTCATTACATACTAGTACCTATTAAATAGATACCAGTACTTATTCATTAGCTACTAATACGTATTCAAAAGAATATCTAAAGAACAAGCACTACTATCTAAAGAATAGGCACTAGTACTAAAGAATAAGCACTAGTCGCTAATGAATAAGTACTATTACTTAATGGAATAGATACTAGTATCTAAAAAATAAGTACTAGTAGCATGAAAAAAGAGACTACTAGGTTAAAATGATTAAATGTTAAAATGGCTTGCCATATTGACTCAGAGCATCAAAAGCATCAAACAAGAATATTAAAGTTTGATGCGTTGCCACAGCAACAGTTTCAAAGATATCAAGAATCCCTTCACAGGTCTTCATCTGCAGTGTATTTACATTATACAGATGAAGTTTGAAGCAAATCGGGTAAAAATAAGAGGGTGATTTCAAAGCCTTTAGGAAGTGACACACTTCCTGCTGCCAGTTGGTGGTGCTATAACTTTGACTCACAATAGTCACATCCATGTGATCGGACTCTTACAGCGAACACACTGCTGAAGTTTCATCAAGATCAGTTAATGTATGCAGAAGTTATAAACACTTCCTGTTTCCATTATTCGCCATAAATTCGTTTCCTCGCCACGGCCAAACCGTTCGAGATATCAAAAATCCCCTGGCAATTTTTCATCCTCAATGTCTTGACTTCATGCTTACTGAGTTTCGTGGCGATTGGTTGAATTCTCTAGGAGTAGTATATCGAATTCCAGGGGCATACGCTTTCAAACAAACCATAATAGCCGACTTCCTGTTGGGCTGGGGTAAAAAGTAAAAGTACAAAGGATATATGAATCGATGAGATCTATATGTGTACCAAGTTTCATATTATTACATGCAAGCGTGTTTGATTTATGGACCAAGTTTTCGGACCCCGTTCCAGGGGGCGCTGTCGAGCCCCCCTGCCACGCCCGGGTACCAGCTTCAGCCCGGCCCTGATGGCCGCGGTTTCTGACCCGTGTGCAAAGTTTCAAGAGTTTTTGAGCATGTTAAGGGCCCCAAAAGTGTGCTAAGAATCTCAAAAGTATCCAAAAAGAATATTAAAGTTTGATGCGTTGTCACGGCAACAGCATCTAAGATATCAACAATCCTTTCACAGGTCTACATCTGGCATGTGTCTACATTATACACATCAAGTTTGAAGCAAATCGGGTAAAGCCTGTTTGATTTATGGACCAAGTTTTCGGACCCCGTTCCAGGGGGCGCTGTCGAGCCCCCCTGCCACGCCCGGGTACCAGCTTCAGCCCGGCCCTGATGGCCGCGGTTTCTGACCCGTGTGCAAAGTTTCAAGAGTTTTTGAGCATGTTAAGGGCCCCAAAAGTGCGCTAAGAATCTCAAAAGTATCCAAAAAGAATATTAAAGTTTGATGCGTTGTCACGGCAACAGCATCTAAGATATCAACAATCCTTTCACAGGTCTACATCTGGCTTGTGTCTACATTATACACATCAAGTTTGAAGCAAATAGGGTAAAGCGTGTTGGATATATGGACCAAATTGTCGGACCCGTTCAAGGGGGCGCTGTCGAGCCCCCCTGCCACGCCCGGGTACCAGCTTCAGCCTGGCCCTGATGGCCGCGGGTTTTGTCCTGTGTGCAAAGTTTCAAGAGTTTTCGAGCACGTTAAGAACCCCAAAAGTGCCCGAAAGCATAAAAAAGCATGAAAAAGCTTAAAAAAAGGAATATTAATGTTTGATGCATTGCCATGGCAACAGTGTCTAAGATATCAATAATCCTTTCACAGGTCTACATCTGGCATGTGTCTACATTATGCACATGAAGTTTGAAGCAAATCGGGTAAAAATAAGAGGGTGATTTAAAAGCATTTTGAAAGTGACACACTTCCTGCTGCCAGTTGGTGGCGCTATAACTTTGACTCACAATAGTCACATCCATGTGATCGGGCTCTTACAACGAACACACTGCTGAAGTTTCATCAAGATTAGTTAATGTATGCAGTAGTTATGACACACTTCCTGTTTCACGTTTCTCGCCATAATTTCGTTTCCTCGCCACGGCCAAACCGTTCGAGATATCAAAAATCCCCTCGCAAACTTTCATCCTCAATGTCTTGACTTCACGCTGACCGAGTTTCGTGCCGTGTGTTTGAATTCTCTAGGAGGAGTGTTTCACATTCCTTTGCATGCGTTTTCCAAACAAGCCTAAATAGCCGACTTCCTGTTGGGCTGGGGTAAAAAGTTAGAGTGCGAAGTATATATGAAACGATGAGATCTACATGTGTACCGAGTTTCATATTATTACATGCAAGCGTGTTTGATTTATGGACCATGTTTTCGGACCCCGTTCCAGGGGGCGCTGTCGAGCCCCCCTGCCACGCCCGGGTACCATCTTCTGCCCGGCCCTGATGGCCGCGGGTTCTGACATGTGTGCAAAGTTTCAGGAGTTTTTGAGCATGTTAAGGCCTCCAAAAGTGTCCAAAAGGTAGTAAAAAAATAATTAGAAGAATAATAATAATAAATATAGCTGCGAGCAGCGATTACGGGCCCAAGCCGGTGGCACCGCAACCCTGGTGCACCAGGGTGGCGGTGCCGCCGGCTTTGGCCCGTAATCGCTGCTCGCAGCTATATTTATTTATATATATATATATAATATATATATATATATATATATATATATATATATAAAGCCGGTGGCATCGCCACCCTGGTGCCTTTAGGGTTATTGTGCACGACGTTACACAAAATATCTGCTCGCTATCTGCCGAACGGCTCTGGTAGTCCCGCTTCAGCACTGATGATGTTGTAGAAATAGTGTGCTCTGGTTGGTCTGGATTATTCGGGATTTTTTATTTTATACAGAAATAAGTTATTTATAATTCAGATGAGAATAAAGTTAGTGTTGATTAAAATGAAGGAAAACAAATATATTGATCTGAAATATAGCACATTCATTTTACATTTATTTAGGTTCAATTACCAAACATACAATCTTAATTTAATTTAAAGCAAACAATACATTTGAAATACATGGGTTGTATGCACATTTTTTTTTATAAAAATATATATATATATCCAAAAAGACAAGGCTTAAAAACTCTTGTCACTGTAACAGACACAATCTCTCTCTCACACACACAACACACACACACACACACACACACGCACGCACACACACACACACACACACACACACACACACACACACACACACACACACACACACACACACACACACACACACCACACACCACACACACACACACACACACACACACACACACACACACACACACACACACACACACACACACACACACGTCAAGTCACATTTTAGATGCAATATTGAATAAGCAGAAAAATCGGATTTTCTGCTCTGAAAATATAAATAAGCATACACATTGAATAAGCACTTTGAATATTCTAAACAGAATAAGCATTAGTCGCTAATGAATAAGTACTAGTACTTAATGGAATAGATACTAATATCTAAAAAATAAGTACTAGTAGCATGAAAATAGAGACTAGCATGTTAAAATGATTAAATGTTAAAACGGCTTGCCATATTGGCTCAGAGAGAGAGAGAGAGAAAATGACATTTTAGATAATAGCAGCTATTAATAGATACTAGTATTTATTCAATAAATACTAGTTCTAAGTCATTACATACTAGTACCTATTAAATAGATACCAGTACTTATTCATTAGCTACTAATACGTATTCAAAAGAATATCTAAAGAATAAGCACTACTATCTAAAGAATAGGCACTAGTACTAAAGAATAAGCACTAGTCGCTAATGAATAAGTACTATTACTTAATGGAATAGATACTAGTATCTAAAAAATAAGTACTAGTAGCATGAAAAAAGAGACTACTAGGTTAAAATGATTAAATGTTAAAACGGCTTGCCATATTGACTCAGAGCATCAAAAGCATCAAACAAGAATATTAAGGTTTGATGCGTTGCCACAGCAACAGTTTCAAAGATATCAAGAATCCCTTCACAGGTCTTCATCTGCAGTGTATTTACATTATACAGATAAGGTTTGAAGTAAATCGGGTAAAAATAAGAGGGTGATTTCAAAGCCTTTAGGCAGTGACACACTTCCTGCTGCCAGTTGGTGGCGCTATAACTTTGACTCACAATAGTCACATCCATGTGATCGGACTCTTACAGCGAACACACTGCTGAAGTTTCATCAAGATCAGTTAATGTATGCAGAAGTTATAACACACTTCCTGTTTCCATTATTCGCCATAAATTCGTTTCCTCGCCACGGCCAAACCGTTCGAGATATCAAAAATCCCCTGGCAATTTTTCATCCTCAATGTCTTGACTTCATGCTGACTGAGTTTCGTGGCGATTGGTTGAATTCTCTAGGAGTAGTATATCGAATTCCAGGGGCATACGCTTTCAAACAAACCATAATAGCCGACTTCCTGTTGGGCTGGGGTAAACAGTAAAAGTACAAAGGATATATGAATTGATGAGATCTATATGTGTACCAAGTTTCATATTATTACATGCAAGCGTGTTTGATTTATGGACCAAGTTTTCGGACCCCGTTCCAGGGGGCGCTGTCGAGCCCCCCTGCCACGCCCGGGTACCAGCTTCAGCCCGGCCCTGATGGCCGCGGTTTCTGACCCGTGTGCAAAGTTTCAAGAGTTTTTGAGCATGTTAAGAGCCCCAAAAGTGTGCTAAGAATCTCAAAAGTATCCAAAAAGAATATTAAAGTTTGATGCGTTGTCACGGCAACAGCATCTAAGATATCAACAATCCTTTCACAGGTCTACATCTGGCATGTGTCTACATTATACACATCAAGTTTGAAGCAAATCGGGTAAAGCCTGTTTGATTTATGGACCAAGTTTTCGGACCCCGTTCCAGGGGGCGCTGTCGAGCCCCCTGCCACGCCCGGGTACCAGCTTCAGCCCGGCCCTGATGGCCGCGGTTTCTGACCCGTGTGCAAAGTTTCAAGAGTTTTTGAGCATGTTAAGGGCCCCAAAAGTGCGCTAAGAATCTCAAAAGTATCCAAAAAGAATATTAAAGTTTGATGCGTTGTCACGGCAACAGCATCTAAGATATCAAAAATCCTTTCACAGGTCTACATCTGGCTTGTGTCTACATTATACACATCAAGTTTGAAGCAAATAGGGTAAAGCGTGTTGGATATATGGACCAAATTGTCGGACCCGTTCAAGGGGGCGCTGTCGAGCCCCCTGCCACACCCGGGTACCAGCTTCAGCCTGGCCCTGATGGCCGCGGGTTTTGTCCTGTGTGCAAAGTTTCAAGAGTTTTCGAGCACGTTAAGAACCCCAAAAGTGCCCGAAAGCATAAAAAAGCATGAAAAAGCTTAAAAAAAGGTATATTAATGTTTGATGCATTGCCATGGCAACAGTGTCTAAGATATCAATAATCCTTTCACAGGTCTACATCTGGCATGTGTCTACATTATGCACATGAAGTTTGAAGCAAATCGGGTAAAAATAAGAGGGTGATTTAAAAGCATTTTGAAAGTGACACACTTCCTGCTGCCAGTTGGTGGCGCTATAACTTTGACTCACAATAGTCACATCCATGTGATCGGGCTCTTACAACGAACACACTGCTGAAGTTTCATCAAGATCAGTTAATGTATGCAGTAGTTATGACACACTTCCTGTTTCACGTTTCTCGCCATAATTTCGTTTCCTCGCCACGGCCAAACCGTCCGAGATATCAAAAATCCCCTCGCAAACTTTCATCCTCAATGTCTTGACTTCACGCTGACCGAGTTTCGTGCCGTGTGTTTGAATTCTCTAGGAGGAGTGTTTCACATTCCTTTGCATGCGTTTTCCAAACAAGCCTAAATAGCCGACTTCCTGTTGGGCTGGGGTAAAAAGTTAGAGTGCGAAGTATATATGAAACGATGAGATCTACATGTGTACCGAGTTTCATATTATTACATGCAAGCGTGTTTGATTTATGGACCATGTTTTCGGACCCCGTTCCAGGGGGCGCTGTCGAGCCCCCCTGCCACGCCCGGGTACCATCTTCAGCCCGGCCCTGATGGCCGCGGGTTCTGACATGTGTGCAAAGTTTCAGGAGTTTTTGAGCATGTTAAGGCCTCCAAAAGTGTCCAAAAGGTAGTAAAAAAATAATTAGAAGAATAATAATAATAATAATAATAAATAATCCTTAGGAAAACAATAGGGCCTTCGCCCTTTGGGCTTGGGCCCTAAATATAGCTGCGAGCAGCGATTACGGGCCCAAGCCGGTGGCACCGCAACCCTGGTGCACCAGGGTGGCGGTACCCGTCGGCTTTGGCCCTTCATCGCTGCTCGCAGCTATATTTATATATATATATATATATAATATAAAGCCAGTGGCACCGCCAGCCTGGTGCCTTTAGCGTTATTGTGCACGACGTGACACAAAATATCTGCTCGCTATCTGCCGAACGGCTCTGGTAGTTCCGCTTCAGCACTGATGATGTTGTAGAATTAGTGCGTTCTGGTTGGTCTGGATTATTGGGGATTTTTTAATTTATGCAGAAATAAGTTATTTATAATACAGATAGAGAATAAAGTTAGTGTTGATTAAAATGAAAGAAAACAATTATATTGATCTGAAATATAGCACATTAATTTTAAATTTATTTAGGTTCAATTACCAAACATACAATCTTAATTTAATTTAAAGCAAACAATACATTTAAAATATATGGGTTGTATGCACATAAAAAAAAGAAGATATATCCAAAAAAGACAAGGCCTTAAAGCAGTGGTTCTCAATCTTGGTCCTATGGGTGCCACTGCTCTGCACATTTTATATGTCTCCTTTATCTGACACACCCACTTCAGTTAATAAAGCTCTTTCCTAACGAGCTGATGATCTGAATCAGGTGTGTTAAATGAGGGAGACATACAAACTATGCAGAGCAGTGGCTCCCTAGGACCAGGATTGAGATCCACTGCCTTAAAGGGTTAAACTCTTTTCACTGTAACAGAAACACACTCTCACACACACACACACACACACACACACACACACACACACACACACACACACACACACACACGTCAAGTCACTTACATTTTAGATGCAATATTGACGGTTTTTCTGTTTCAGCAGCGAAAATAGTTAAACAAAGATCACAGCAGAACCATTGCGCATCTCACAGCAACATGTTTTCTCATTACTGAATGATTCAGCATTTTGGACAAATTGGTTTACTCAAAGATTCAATTAGGGTTGTGCCGATAGACGATATCATAGTTAAGCCAGCATCGCGACCCCCCCCCCCCCCCATGTTTCCATGGTGACGCGTCATGCTTGGCACGTGATTCACCACAGCCAAAATAGCGCTGTGTGACATGTAACGTTAGCGCTTTTATTTATAAATATTAACAAACCTGGTTACCATGTCATCAACTATCTTCTATTCTGATTCTCAAATGTGTGTAAGTGAGTTTGTTTTGTCGTTTAAAAAACAGTTTCTCCCGAAATACATGGCCGGTGAACTGGGAGAAGAATAGAGTTAACTTTATACTTACACTGTGTGTCTGATATGAATAAAATCCGTCGGCAAATATATTTGAATGGGTTGTTATTGCTGCTTCCATAGACACCATTGTGTATTTTACAAACTATAAATGTATTGTTTTGCTATAAATTATATGCATTTAAATGTCTGAAACCTAAAAAAAACATTATGTGGTTAAAAACACTGAATAGTTGTGATATAATATGACAAGCACTGAACGCGTCTGTCTCTGGCCAAAGAGTATAGAAGCACAAGAGGCGAAACTCTGATGCTTTTCTGGTAACAGCCACTAGGTGGCGCTTCGGGAGTGCGGACGCCATTTTGGGATGAAGATTCCAACGGGAGTTACTGGACAACAGCACAGATAACAGTTTTTTGAGGTAGTTTTTTCTTGCATTATTGAATATTTCCATTTTATGCAACTTTACACATTTACTACTATTATTAGTTACCAACTCCACTTGGCCTGAAATATATTTTGTACGTTTTAATCCCCTGGATCATGCTACAAACATGATGATCTTTATGATGCATTGCTGTGTCCGTTATCCTATAATTGCCACAATTTTGTACAGTGGCTGTGTTTTTGTTTACATTCTCTTGCTTTAACGGTCCTTAATATACGATATAATTAGTTTACTGTAAAGCTATTTCTATTGCTGGTATATAGGCCTAATAGTTGTACGAAATAGAGTCTGTAGGCCTACTACATACGTGTTGTTGTAGCCATTAAATAAGCGCATTTAGTTTCATATTTGTTCAAATATTATAATGTGTTTTTCCCCATGTTGATTATGAAAAGTGAACAGCATGAGTAGGATATGATATCGGGAGACATGAAGTGGGTCATACATGATTTTGACTCATTAGCCTACGTTGTGTTTTGTAGAAAGCCTTTCTTTAAAAATTTATTTCGTTTTGTGTAAATTGTATCTTAATTTAAACAAATTACCTGGATTTATAAGCAAATATAGCAGACAATATAATCATGACATACGGCGAGGTCATTTGCAGTGCTCGTGAACTTGAGCGAATCTCATCATAAATTAACCGAAATATGCCTCAGACATGAAAAATATAGAAAGCTTGCAACTAAATCTTTAAACGAAACTATTCCAAACGAGAAGAAATAGGCTACTCTCTGATTATGTTGCACACTCACATATTATGTATGTCGAAATAACGAGATATTATGTCGAAATAACATTATAAATAATAAATCTTTAAATATATTTGATTGAATGCTGAATGTTGTGCTTATTCGATTTAGTAAAATTAAAACTCTAGTTGTGATAATTAAAATTATTGAATATTAAATATTGAAGTTTTGCTCATTTAATAAGATTAATAGTATACAATATAGGCTATAAGTGCGCAGCTCCCCCTGTCAATGATCTAGCACCCCCTCGGCACCTGCGTTAAAAATTATCTGGCGCTGCCCCCTCTTTTTACATAATTATTTCAACCTAAAAATGACCTCTGCACTGTACTAAATACATACTAAATATATATGACTGCCGAGTGGCTTTCACCCCAAAATGGCGGAAGCGTAGCGCTGCTGCTGGGCGCTGGTGTTGCAATGGAACGTTCTATTGGCTTTCACTTCTTGTAAATATACGTTCTTTGCTCTGGCTCAGCGCCAGCCACAGCGCAAAAAGCACAGTCTGGATCTGGCTGCTCTGTCACGTGTACATTGTACATCATGTACATTCGCTCCTAGTGGTCAGCTGCTGCAGACTCAGAGCGTGCCGAAATCAAAATGGCTGATGAGATGTAGAGGAAAATATCTCCGCGTTGTGCCTACGCCCCTTAGCTGTTCTAAATCCACTGTAAAACACGGCTTTGCGGGGCTTATTGCTTAAGTGAAAAATTAAAACGTTAGCCCCGCCCCTCCTCCCGATATCATCGTCCATCGCGATGTTTCACTGTACACATCGTCTGATGCCAAATTGGTAGACATCGCAAACCCTAGATTCAATGACCAATCCATACCTGTCTCATTCATGAATGACTCAGTCGTTCGAACGAATCGTTTGAACGAATGAATCAATGACTCGCTCATTAAGACGGTAGCCTGGCGACACCTAGTGACGGTTCAGTGTTATGTTTAAAAGTATCATTCTTTCCAACGATTTTTAATTGACTCATATTTAAAACAATCTCATAACATCTTTTAATGCATTGTTATTTTTCAATGTAAATGATGTAATTTGATCAGCCCTACCTAGGGTAACAGCCATATAGTATCTTATTATTCTAAATAATTGAATTTATTGATCAAATTTACAAATTAAAATGAAAGATGAAGGATACATTTAATAAGACTGGACTAGGGGTGCCTTGCAGATATTACAATTATGCACTTTTAAATATACCATTGCCACCCACCGTCAATTTGGTGTGTGTGTGTGTGTGTATGTGTGTGTGTGTGTGTGTGTGTGTGTGTGTGTGTGTGTGTGTGTGTGTGTGTGTGTGTGTGTGTGTGTGTGTGTGTGTGTGTTGGTTTTGTGTGGTTGGTTTATGTGATTTATGAGGACACAAATTTGTATAATGACGTGTATTACACTGGTATTACAACTTATGGGTGGTTTATGAGGACAT